>JAQFYB010000399.1:0-56929 GCA_034694085.1 Pogonognathellus longicornis
ACATGGCACGCACCAGAGCCTAGTTAATGCATTGCCTTGCCGATTCTTCTACTGTACTTTATCTCTATTCGGTGATATACAACAGAATAACAAGCAGAAGGTCACATTGTAATTCTCCCCTCTTCGTTTTACTACTGTATGTGTTTGGGACGGCATCACCTACGTATCTCAAATGTCTAAAAATAGTGACTCATCCAGATGAAAGGGAAACTTAAAACACGAATATTGCCGAACGCTAATAAAACCGAGTGCCTACCTATTATAAATGAACTATCTAATAACAGCCAATCGTTGCATCACTACCAAACAAAAAACCTCAGTCAATATAAATCCTGAATTGTTTTTCAAAAAATATGGAGATTATAAGTAAACAATTTTAGAACCGCTACTTATTGGGAAAAACTAAGTTTGGAAATTTTTGATTTTCGACCTTAAAAGCAAAACGAACTTTAGAAATTAATTTTTTTAAATAATTGGAGGTTAAAGGATTAAAATAACGAGATCCAAAAAAGCAACCAAAGATAAAAGTATAAAGCCATTATATCTAAACTAACACCAAGCTATAAACAATTTCCAGACCGTAACATAATATGGCAATTCATCACGTATGAAACTATAAAATTGAACAAACTCTTTACAAATAATAGAAAATGTGACCTACATATCCTACCCAGGATTCAGTCTCGGTGGCAGCATAAATATCAAATAATTATGCTGATTATAACTCTATCTGTAAATCAATCTAAATGTATCGCGAATTTTTTCACGATTTTTTGCACTGTCGTGGTAATAAAAAATTTGGGGAGAGGATTTCGGGGGAGGGTGGCATGCGGCGCGAGTGCCCGGCTGCTGGGCACAACTTTGGTTATATACAATTCTTCACTTATAAAAGTAACTGTAGTATAAAGTTCCCCCAGTATTTGCACAGCTATAGATCTACCCAAACAAAAAGCTAGCATACCTAAGTTCATTTGACTTGGTATTGAACATCCATGAAATTACAAACCTCATGTACATAAAGTGTACATGTATAGTTTGCTCATTGTCAATGCAGTGAAGTATTGAGAACGGAAAGTAGGGAACCAGGCGTTTGCAAAGCACAGTATATTCAAAGAATAACAAACTATTTATGGCATTCGGGAATTGAAAAGATAAACGCTTGTAGGAGCGAAATATTACATCATTGCTCAGAACACACTCACACATATTAGTTTATACATCTAAATTCAGCACTATAGTTATAGAACACTGAATAGTGCTACGCTACCAATACCAACACATCACAAGAATGGCATAACGAGCAAAAAATTCTTAATAGCGCACCTATAAAGCTTTCAGCTGCTGTTTCCAATTCCTATGCAGCATCCTGTCTACAAGTCAAACAATGGCGTATTTAGAGAGAAGGCCCAAGGCCCGGGTCTAACCCAGATTGTTCTTAATCAAATGTACTAGGTATGAATTTTTAATGATTAGTAGTGGTAGCGTATTTATAGTACAAACCCACCTAGTATTAGTCGTTGATATTATTTATTCGATTTATTTCCTCATCTAAAGTAAGTATAATCTGTGCCCACCTATTTTAAAATCCTAGATTTGCCACTGAAAAAAATGTTAGATTTATTCATTCTATATGCATGTATTTTTCTGTTTGTCTTTTAACAATAATATTATTATGTATCTAGGTATGTCTGTTTAAAAGCAGTACAATCATTTTATTTGAGAAATCCTCCAGAGTAGAAAATAATTAGCATCTAAAATCTTACAAAAGGACGAACAATTTTAAATTTTGAAATATGCGAAATATGAAACATGAAAATGAATTCATGTTTAAAATTGATGACATTTATAGAGACGATAACTATGGGAAGAATTTCACCACAAATTAATTGTCCCATGCATCTCATTTCACGTTTGAGCTCAATAAATTTTAATAAATAGTTCATATTTCTAATTTTGGGCACGTAAGTGCGATAATTAAGGCCATATTTTTATTATCTAAACTTCATTTATTATGCTCCTAAAGATTTATTTCAAACATGAATAATAAATGTATAGTTGTGAGTTTCAAGTTTAGTTAAAAACGTTTCTGCAAATCAACACAATCAATTGATATTATTTCCGTACATCCAATTCTTGAATTGGTTGGTTTTCCTTCCATTCTGTATTCCTTGCAACATGAATATAAATGTTTTACAAAGAAAGCAGTAGATGTATTTTTGGCAACATTAAAATTAATAAACTTTGGCTAGAAACTAGGCTCAGAAACACAGATGCCTAAAACACACGTGTTTGCCTCCGATTTGCGTTCATCGTCCGATATTTTGAAAACTATAGAAGATAATTGGGGTTGACCTGCGACAAAGTTTTAGGAAATGTTTTTGTCTTTCGAATGATGTCAATAACACTTCTCTAGGTGTTATAGCTGAGAAACGCCATTCAATATAGAAAATCAACTTTTTGGTGTTGACTTAATCGGATGTGGGAGATTTTGATGAAGAGCCGACTGTAGGTAAGTTGAGTGTATCGTGGTTTTGTTGTCTGCTTGCTTGCCTTACCTACTGTCGGCTCTTCATCAAAATCTCCCACATCCGATTAAGTCAAAACAGAAAAGTTGATTTTCAAAGAAGGCTCTGTTTTATTTAAGTTTGGTAAGTATGCATTCTCTGTATTAAATGGGAGTTGGGTTGAGTAAATCTAACTATTGTAGTGTTCAAACGTATTAGGATAGTATGTATAGTGTATATAGTGACCAATAGAGTTTTTTTATTTTGCTTGTCCATAACTCGTGTACCTATTTAACCATTAATTAATTTTAAAAGTGAATAAAAACGCTGGATTAATACGTATAACCTTTGGATTGTTAGTACAAATGTACATCCATTATACAAATAATAAAATAATACGTTTAACTTGACGTGAAAAATTTCCCCGTATTCTTAAATTCAACCTTGATTTTTTAATTATAGTGCATGTGCACCTTTTAATGTTTAAGCAACTTGATTTTTTGCAGGCTTGCAAATTGCATGCAAATGCGAGTGCATCAGTATTTAGAGTAATGTTGCATAATCCCAATACAATAAGCTTTTATTTATTCAATCATATTTTCCTCCTTCAAGATTACAAAGCAAATGTTATACTAAAATATATGAACTCTCGTTTACACTATCCGACAGTTTATAATTGTGATGGAAAAAATGTAGATAGAGATAGAAAAATGATTGCACGTGGAGCTATGAAAGTTTTTACTGAAAAGGCATTGAATGGATGCATGAGGACAAAACATGATTTTATGCATTTTCTTGACATTCATCCGATGCATTTTTTATTTCTCTTTGGGTATAAATACTTTGACACTATATCGCAATTTCGCTCATAAATCTTTTTGGATTACGATTGAGAGAGCTAACAAATAATTGTTCAGTTTGAGGCGAATAAGTAATTATACATTTTCCATTATGAAGGTTGCTGTCGTTTTCCTTGCAGTGATTTCGTGTTCTTTTGCTCTGAGTCCAGCACTACAGGCAGCTGGATCCGGACCTAATGTAAATTTGTAGTTCTATCTGGATTTCACATATTTTCCAAATCAACAGGAAAATTATTAATCAATTATTAATCCTTAAACAGCCACCCCTCGTAGAGTTGGTATGTCAGAAAGGGGTTTATGGTCCTGATGAAAAAACTGCAAAAGCAATAAAATCTTGTGCAGACCCTCAAGTTTATGGCGATGGTCCCGGAAAAATTCATCCAAATGTAAAAAATTTACCAGCAAATAAATAAATACTTATAAAAAAGTATAATAATTAATTCATTAAATTATTAAAATAACTAATCAATTAATCTAATTATTTACAGTGTGCCATGTTTTGTCTAAACAAGAGATTTGGATTTGTGAGTTTAAAACAAAATTTTTTTCAAAAAGGAAAATTGTTTTAATTTCAGCATTGATATGTAATTGATTTTTTACTTTTGTTCGGTGTTTTAGTTGGACACGACTTATTTAGTAAATCAAGATATTATCAACAAATGGGTTGAGGAAAAATTTCCTTCTCAACACAAAACTCTTGGAAAAAGACACTATCAAGAATGTTTTGAAAACTTTGGTGACTCATATTATCAAAATATTTAACAATTTTTACCATCTCTTTAGGGAGCATAGAATGTTTAAAACACAAACCATTATTACATGTTTATTTAAATCAAAGATCAAATGGTAATTACAGTTACTTATGATCGTTGTTTGTTTTGAACATATTCCTAATTACTAAGTAATTAGGAATATGTTCAAAACAAACTTTAAGACAAAGGCAGTACCTAATCGTTTTGAAAGCACTTGGGTGTGATTTACTGAAACGATTTTTTCATTCTTGAACTGACTTTTAAATATTTTATTCTTTGCTAGGTTCGAAAATTGATCTTGATGATCCAACTTGTGAAATGGCGGGCAAATACAGTACTTGTCAATGGAGTATACAGCCCAAATTGGTATAAATCAAAAACTTTAAAAATACAGTTTTGGACATAATGATTGTCACCCATAATGATTGGCACACTCTAAAGTAACTATGTACTCATATTTTGGGAATAGGACAGCTAACATTATGCCCAACCCTGTATTTATTTTTTGAAGTATTCTTTTTATTGTGTTATTTATATAATTGGATGTGACATTTTATTTTGCTAATCCGTTGCAGACATGCTGATTAAATGTGGACGAAAACCTCCAAGAAATATTATATTCGCATTTAAAAAAATAATTTCCTTCCCATCACTATGAAGCAAATATATTATTGTAAAACCAAATTATTGTCTGTCCTTGAATAAATACTTGGAAAATAAAATCCATTTTTTACGATTGGAGTAAAACATTAGTGGAAAAATGAATTTTGGAATGCAACAAGTTTACTATTTATTCGTTTGGTCACTTTTTATTAGCTCATACTATCTTGTCATTTCAAATCAGTCTATTTATAATTTGAGAATTTCTTGTGAAAAATCTAACATTATTTTCTCAAATAAAGTAGTAGTTTCATGGAACTGATGAAACTATTTAAGGATTAGATTTTTTTCTAATCATATTGCATGATAATTCATTGGAAATAGAGTATTGATAAATTGACTACAACATTATTTTAAGGAGATAATTTTTGTCGAGTATTTTTGAGCCAGAAATTTCCATATAAATATATATATACAAATAACACGGTTTATTGAAAACGTTTTTTAGACTCCAAGAGGATGCTCAAGTACTGTATGTAATGTTGTTCTAATGAGATATTTTATATCGCCTTTCTACTGCTTGTTTCCTATGGATGGATGTACTCCTTGAACTATCTGTAATACCAAGCTTTGTAAATAGGGTGGGTGGGTCAATTCACCCTTTATCAGTAAATTACAAAAATATTTTGCCAATAATAATTTTTTGTAAAACTCCTAGTCACTGTTTATTAACTTAATATTAAATGGAAAAGTTTCTGTTCAAATAATTTTATGAGAAAATAATAAGAGAAATAAAACCGAGTGTACATGGCACTGATGGCACTGAATCAATCGATTTGAAATTAAATAAATAAACAATATAGGCACTAAATGGCATATATTTACAAAATCGTTATTACAAAGGACCTATATAATTCGTGAATTGTTTGCAATTTGCCACTTTTCAGGGCCACACACATCTCCATATTTTATACTCATGTCTTGTGAAAAATAATTCTTGGATCTCCTAGCATCCATTGCCAAATCACGAAATTATTTAACACTTCATTTTCAGAGACTTATGTCGCATTTCCTTGATAATCATACAAACATACCAATCGTAACACATAATGGGATTAAATCAAGATCTAAATATTTTTTAAATTCTCCATTTTTGATACTTTGATTTTGGCATTTACGTAGTTTTATATTGATAGTTGTTCTTACAAAACAGATTTACTAATACTGAGCTGTTGCAATCAATCAAAGCGCTCAATGGTACTGTTGCAATAACAGTACCATTGAGATGGGATGCCTCTTTCAATCCTATATCTCTCAACTAAGTAGTCTCAATCAGTTAAAATGCGCATTTCAGATTATTTTATGACGTATTCAAAGTTTACACATCCGATAGGATTGAGTTACCGCGTAGCTTATTTTGCCCTACTAAAATATTTACGAAATCAGTCTGCCAGTAAAACGCTATGATATACACTTACACAACACAGTTGTGTATTGCTTTCTAATACATTCAATACGCTACCTGGAAAACCTATCAATACACTTCTAACTCTGATTCCAATATCATGGACTATTGTGCTCATAATAACATACACAACATCTACCTAATTATAACTTTTAAAGTCAACACCGATACACACATTGCTTGTGATTTCCAGGCCATTTTTATTTACTTAGGTATCTGATTCCAATATGTATATAGCGTCATTTGTCATGTTAAATTATTTCTTAGCATATAACAGCATGTCATAAATACAGTAAAGGTACATACAAACAGCAAGTCATGCTGTGTCAGTTGTCAACACAGTGAAATAGCAAGAGCTAAGTGATACAAGAAAAAATTGAATGCTACATATACTCTTGTCAATAAGTCAACTCCAACTTCTGACGAAAGTAATACGACTATTGTACTGGGAAGGCGACACATACAAACTGAATTATGCATGCAGTACAAATCGATTGATGTAGAGATATGGAACTTACACGCGTATTATATTAAAAGCATTGTGTAGTAGAAGTATCAACTACGACTTTGAGATACCTGAGAAATATTTGGATCACAAATCATCATATTCATATACCATTTTTGCACAGGGTAAATAATAAGTTCGCCCATTTTTCATTGAATGCTATGTTTAAATCTAAAAACCCCGAAAACCTTGCAACAACACTATCCGGAAAATTAAGAAGTATTATAGTCTACATAGGGATTGGGGCCAAAATTAGCCAAACCTGAAAAAATAATGTTATTTTTTCCGAATTTTTTCAGAATTTTATTAGATTTCAAAAAATGTGTTCACATTTTTTGAAATCTAATAAAATTCTTAGCTTCACATTCTGCAAAATCCGCGTTAAGATTGAGTACGTTAGTTTTCCTGGAATAAACCATTTTTTCTAACCCTAATTAGACCATAATTGTACCAGTACATGTATCTGTAATAGTAAATGTAAACACTCGTTCAAACACTTTTTTTAATTCAATTGTACATATTATTATTATCTTAACACATTTTTCAATAGCCACTATGTATGTACAATATTGGAACTTGAAACTATACTATATAGACCATTAAAGTAAAATTATGTACCTTTGCATGTTGATAGAATTCTTATTGGATTAATATTTTGAGTTTTTGCAGACTTATGTGTTCCCTTGTATTGCAGTTGATTGCGTTATTGGGTCATCGTCTCATAAATAAATAGTAGTAATATGACAGTAGCACAGTAGTGTACAGTGCACGCCTCCTAACCCGTCACATAGGGCTTTTAACACGTTTAGGTAACCTATTAAAAATTCGAAACCAAATTGTATCGATGACAACAAGCCATTTTTGCTGTTATACCTAATGCCTACCCTGCGTATGAACGTAACCTACTAATGTTATAGGCCCTATGTGATGGCTTACTTGGCGCTCACTGTAGTGGAATATTATACCTGCTGGAATATCATGCTGCTCCAATAGCCCAAATGAAATGCACAGTGCTAGCATTTTTGAAGCATTCCACTCAGATATCACTAGGCTATAATATAGAGAGCTCTTGTTAACTTTTGTCATCGAAATCATGATAAGCCTAGGAGTCTCTATCAAAATCAGTTTTGTTTGTGAAGTCATGGTCCACGGAATGTCAGAAGACATGAAAGTAACTTGCAGATATAAAAAGTGCAAAATCAAGGTTAGGTAGGTACTATATTGGTATTATTAGTGCACGTGTATTATAGTATTTACTACAGCTTTATACTAACCTGTTCTCATTTTTTTAAAGTAGCAATGTGCTGCAGTAGTGTGCTTTGTATGAGAAGTTGTGTAGAATGTGGAAAAATGAGTACAAAACGAAAAATGTTGTAAAGTGACTAAGTGCTAAGTCAACTAAAAAACTCTCGAGTGCTCGTGTCAGTGAATAAACGTGAATTTATTTTTGACAAATCCTAAGGTACCTATTGTAATTATATATGATCGTTTTTTGACTAACGATAAGTGTGTACCTAATATGGTTCATTTTTATATTGCATAGCACTTCATACGTTCGCTTATTTACTATAAATGTAAATTAAATCACGGGAATAATACAACAATCTGTAAAGCGTGTCTCAGTTTTGTCACGTACTAATGGCAATATATAATAGTTTTCAAGATAATATTATATTATGCAGCTACGAACGTGAGGTGGATTTCTCAAATTGTAGACACATTTTAAATAGTTTGTTTTTATGCTTTAATCATCAAATTTTGCTTTTAGTAAGTCATATATCAACTCTAGCTAGTTTTGATAGTTCCTTGCTATCTAAACTTACTGCAACATACACAATAGATAATTAGTTGTCATTTATAAATGTATCGTTCAACAACAATTAATTACTAAAATTGGAAACTGTTATGAGGAAGCATGACAACACCTTGAAATGGATAAGTGTAATATTCTGATGTTCTATACCATGCAATTATACACATACTTTGTATGAGCATAATGCGTAATATATATCAATACAATATCACTCAACCCCACATATCCTACGATTTTCGCATTTTGAAGGAAAACTGATCTGACTATTGAGTATGATAACAAAACAGGAACTTTTCATAATGCTCGAATTTAAAAGTTGATATTATCAGTTGTATTGTAGGGTGTTGGTTTTACTTTGTCTTTAAAGTCATGAAAATCCAAAATGCAACCAGTAATAACCAAAATGTTAAAAAAACTGACTTTTTGTTAATATTCATAAATCTATTTGAAGTTCGCCGATGTATTTTTCCATATACGTCAAACTGTTAAATGATAACCTGACTTACATTGACCAACTAAACAATTAGCTGAAGAAGGACTGTAAATGTAAAGACTGTAAAGCATTTTTAGGATTTTGCTGCACTATTACAATTCAGCCGTATTGTCAAAGTTGGTTCCTTTACTACAATTAAGTGTTTTAAAAAATATTCAGGGAACAATGTTTCCTTGACAACAAATTTCTTTCCAGGTTAGGAATAAAGTTAAATTCAAACAAGATTATGGTAATGCAAAAATATGCCCACATAAATTTAATCACCGTCATGTTATTTATTGGTTGTCATATTTTTGCTTCATTAATTTTGTTTAGAATTCAATAATACGCCAAACCTGTAAAGGGCAGAAAGTGTTGTCAAAGTTACCTATAAGGAACAATGTGTCTTCTTTCAGTGTATATTTTAACCTTCAATAAGGAGAGAATTTGGGTTGAAGCAGATACGTTGAGAAGGAAAATAATTGAAATATACTGTACGAGTCTTCCCTAATGAAATAAACTACTTACCTCTGTCAACTGAATCAAGGCTGATGCTAATCGCTTAAAAGGTAAGAAAACTTTCTCCGCCACATTTTAAATGACATGAAACTTCAAGATCTAATTGATGTACCCAAATTGATACAAATCTTACGAGAGTATAGATAGTGTGTAGCCTAATATAGTAAAAGCTCATTTTTGTCAGTTACGGTTAATCTCAACCTCATAATATTTGAAGATTCAGAAGAAATGAATCCTGGAGTAATTGCAAACTTCCTTAAATCCTTGCCCTTGAATAAAATTAGCAGATGCACGTACGTATACATTTGACGCATTGCAAACGCAACAAAGCCGGATGTACTTTGTATTTGGATTAATTGCTATCACAGTCAATATTACATCAAAGTAAACCTTAGACATATATTTGTATTTTCTGTATTACTGGCACTGGGAAATTCTAATTGTTTTATTGGTGATACCATTATTTAACTTCAATAAACTCTAGGACAAAAGCAACTACGTATAAGCTGTACAAAGCTTTCAATACAATTCCCTGTACCTTGTAGATATTGAATCCCCAACCTACAATGAGAAAAATTGCGCAATTGATTATCAGAGGAAAAAAACATGTGAATTGATACAAAGAAAACTACAGAGTTTCTATTTCTGTTGTACGGAAAAGCTTGTTTTTGTTCCCAGATAAATAGCGATAACAAATGAGGATTTCGTTAAGTCCTGAACTGAAGGCTACAAACAATGTGCAGACTGCATGTTCCATGTTCATTATGCAGTAATAAATCTTTTAACACAAAATGAAACTGAAGGAGATTTTGACATTGAGATAGATTTAGTGCTGCAGTAAATGGTGTAGTATATATATATAGGTTCTTTTCCCACACACTAAATCTTTTGCGAACCAACATAAGAAATGTACTACGTAGAATTTGTAGGGCCAGATGCGAAAAACGCTATCTAATTTCAGCTTCGCAGTTCCTGTTGATGTAATCTGTAGGATAATAGCAGGAAAACAAAGAGCAATTTTGTAGATAAGATTTGAAATATCGCAATATGTCTTTATAAATCCGCTTTTGTCTCTTTAATTTGGCAATACGTACATTATTAGCTGTACTTTATATTTTATGGCTTTGGCGATGTTTGCTAACACTCTTTTCTATGCGGGAATAATAATAATATTTTAAATGCACAAACAGAAATGCAGTACGAAGTTTTCATACTAATGTAATATAAAGTAGGAAGTATCTATAGTAAGACATCACTGCAAGATACTACTGTATATGATATGATATATATATGGGAGAATAAACAAGCCGTTTAAATAAGTAAAGCAGACTCCTGGGAATAGGATGTGAAAAGGGTGGATAAAGTGCAGTGGAGTAATACACGGAAACTTTATGTTCCCACTAAACATTTGCCCAAATCCTCAAGTGCCATAAAATGCAAAGTCAAAAGGACTATTTTAGAGAAAGACGCCTTTTCCCAGCTTTCTCTTTCTTTCACACAGACACACTGTACACTGTGTAGTGTGCCTTGTGGTTCCTGCAACCGCATTACACTGAATGAACTTTTGGCAAGAAAACCACAACTCTTATCGGCAAACACTTTGCGTCAGGTTGAGCGATTCTGTCTGACGTATTTTACATAGATATTGCCACAATGATATACTTTGCTTTACTTTACAGTGGCTCTACTGTAACGTAACCACTCACTTACACATATATAGAGTTACATGTCTTGTATGCACAACCTTCGAGAGAAATGAAATAACTTTCGCTGGTCAACTATGTTAGCTATGTGCTAGACTGGCAGTAAACTGCTGCAGTGAACATTAGTATTCGCAAAAGAAAGGGGAACGCTATAATGGTTGGTATGTTGGTGTAGTGTAGAGTTGTACTTTGTAGCTACTTTATACTCATTCAAAATTATTCTCTTGTCGCTTCCACAGCATGGAACTTCCTGAATTTTCTCTTCGTCAAATGGCATAGTTGTGAGGACTAGGAAGCTATTAAACTATATACAGCAAAGTTTCTAGTGCAAGGTCATGTTGCAGTATATTTTATTCTGCTAACGTAGAATATTTTATACCAAACCCACTTTATTGGCATGTGGACCCTCAATTCGTATGAAAATAGATGGGCACAACTTTTGTGTACATCTTTCCGTGTAGTAGGTATGTAAGTATTATAAAGTGCTGTGTAAAAAATTGTGATATACATGTATTTTTTAATTTAATGTTTAAAAACATATTTATTTTGAGCTCATAAGTAATATTAAGTTACATCTTAATTAATTGTCCCTATTAAGATAAATTGGAATCAAACCTGCTTTACACCTTATAGGTGTGTCCATTATTTACCCCTTGATTTATTTTACAACGACCGTAAAATTAGCTGGTGATAAACGACGCTCAGTGACCGACTATAAGCATGCTTGATTTATATGTAGCAAATACTTAAAACATTTTTATTGTGAAAATATTAATATATGAAAAAGTATTTATACTCAATTGCTTGACTTCACAAAACGTGTCAAAATACATTAAGGTAAGTATTTTATTTATTTATGTGCTAGTATATATAATAAAAAAATTGTTTTGCAATATTATAATAATGTTTGTAATTGGTCCAAGCTGGTTAAAGTGTCATGCCCATCTTTGCTAATGCACAATAAGCGCAGTGCAAATGTTATGCTTTCTCATTTTAACTGAAAATCATCCAGGATTTTCAAACAATTGATTAAAAACAGGAGAATATAAATGTCTTATTCCGCTCCACTAAGTATTTCTGGTAGCAGTTTAAATCAGAAGTCTGTGATGCATGGTAATACGACTAGTGACTAGTGCTGAAACAATCTCGAACATTTTTCCAAGCATATTATAAGTATTCTCAATAATGTTCTACTTATAGCTTCATGCGGATATTAAAACTTATTCTACTTAAGGCTATCTCCAGGCATTACCAGATTTCTAGACAAAACTGAAATCGGATTAACATTCGTCGACATAAAGTTATGGCTTTCTAATAGCCCAAGTTTGTTCAAATCGAAAAGCACGTAGAATCCTTTCCTTCGTCTACCTCACTCCACTCGCACGTAAACTCGAATTCCCAATGAGAAATGGCATAAAAGAAAGAAAACTTTGGCCATGTGAAAGTAATGTATATAGCAACGGTGAAGGCATTGGTTTCAGCTTTAAACTGCAACTAAGAGTATACACTCCCACGTCATATACAAACCTCAAGGGAAATGTCCTTACTACAGATGTATGAATAATGCTTTCAGAATCATAAATAAGATTATTATGGTAGGTAATTAGAATGAGCTGCAAAAGAAGGAGAAAGCATTAGAGAATCAAGAATAGTATCATGCAAACATTTTATGCATTGATTGCATTAGCGATATTACTATTACAATGGAGCTAAGTATGCACGGGGGATTAATCTTTCATTGCCTAAAGGTATTCTCGTATTCCTTGAAACTTGTGTCTGTTTCCTTAAACTAAAAACTAACTTTCCATACAACTACGATTAGTTTTGAAAACTAGGTTAATTTCCACACGAGTAAAACTGTAAGTATAATGAAATCTTTTATATTTTGTATAATTGATAATCGAGTATGAATTTAGTATAATAATGAAAACTTGTAAATAGCAGTAGGTATATAGATATGATATTGTTCGGACAAGAATTTCAGTGTAAGGCCGTATCCTTGACTCATTCTTTCCAACTTTATTGCGAAATTTCTTATAGTATAATAAGTGTGTCGTTTACTATGTAAATGCTATACCAAATATCTTTCGATTTTATTTAGGTAACTATATTTAGATGAACGTCAATATAGCAAAAATAATCACAAGTTTCACAAGTATAAACCACGGCGTAATATACTCCACGCAGTGGCGGATTTAGGTTTTTTGGAGGGCCGATTTAGAATTCCATTTCGGGAGGGGAAAATACTATGATGGTTTTCAAGTGTTTATTATTAAGCGCAGCGCACAAAATTTCAGGTAATTTAAGCTGAAATCAAAATAAAATGCATCAAATTCGCCTGTATAGTGGAATATTTTTTACTTTCTGTACTTTTTGTGTGAAATAACCTTTTTGAGGGATTTTGGAAGAGTCAAATACCCCATTTGTTTTCCTCCATACAATACGGTCTTGGGGGATTGACACTAAGACTGAATAATTTTTAGTCGTTCTAGATAGAGCACATAAAGAAAATGGTTTCAGGGATAGAAAAATTCAACCGTGGAATAAATAATTTCAAATTCAGCGCGAAAAATGTGGGCCTAAATCAACACAAAATGCATCTAACTAGCTCGTTTGGAAAAGTATTTTGCCATTTTATGGCAAAATAACCTCTTTCTGAATTTATGATTCGTTATATATCCAGTGTAAATTCAGATTTAACAGGGATGTTTGAACCTGTAAAGCCGGCTACTAGAACCGCCAATGACTGTGAGATAAGAAACAATTTTACAGATGAAAAGGTATATGTATATGATACGTCAGCAACGTCAATAAAGACTTAAATAACCAGGCTTTAAGGTTTCGTGTGCAGGCAACAAAGAAGTTATAAAGCTAATATTCTAGTTGAAAGAGAAAGAGTGAATGCAGAAATGCTTACACAGTTAAATCTCTTGCTGGTCCTTTTTCTATCGCTTTCACTTAAATCTTTCGCTTTATAACCACGGGTACTGATCGGCAGCCAAAAATAGGAATTTTGTACTATCGTACAGCTCTTTCAAGAGTCAGACTCCAATTTATTGCACGATTTTGTTTACTTAGGTCTCACAAATATTAAGCACTTGTCAACATTCAGTAAACCCATATAGATAACACAAGCGTATATAAAAATGCACATTTTCATATCATTTTTAATATCAATAGTATGTGCTAGTAAACCTTATACCTCTTTTGAATAATACATATCAGCCACAAGCTTCCATTTTGTATGAATAAAAGTAATGCTGGCAAAGCTTACCAAAGTGTCGTATGGGATAAATCCTTCATTCAGATATTTATCACTTTTAAGCGGCGACTTTTTTTCTTAATGTCTTACTGGATAGTACAAGACGGGTATGTCGAATAATATAAAGTCGGTTACAAATAGTTTTCAAACGAAATAGCATAAACCATTGATAACGTTCAAAGATCGTGTATAATATATACCTATAATATGTAGCTACTTACATGTATAAGTTGTTATAACCTACCATTATATTTGAAAAAATGTCTATCAGCAATGTATGGTACCGTATGTAGCGAAGTTTCTGAAATCCCAAAAGCATACACGAATGGACGAAGGGGAAAGAGAGCCGAAAGAATGTAGCGAAAGGATTTTATCACAAATGTGCGACAAAAATGTCTAGAGTGGCTTTCTGTTATCTGCAAGTTTTCCGAGGATGGTTGCAGACTGCAACCATCATCGCAAAACTTTCTCTATCTGAAACGGAAGGAAAACTGTAAGGCGACCTTAGAGACAAGGGTAAACACGAAGATCCGTCCAATATACAAGTTCTAGATTTTATAAAGAACAGAATAGTGTGTCTATATATTATATCTATAAAGTGCTTTTACCTTTGGAATGTATCGACCACAAAAAATGTCATGTACAATCCTTGGCCTTCGGAGACCTGATTTAGTGTTAAGGAAGCGGCAGTCGCATTGTCGTGTCGTGAAAGTGCAAACAGTGCGGGCAAAAAGGATGTAGGTATACCTATGTACAATACTTTTGGCAAATGCATTACCAGTATCAAGTTTTACATGAAACGGAAACTCAAATTTATGTTCTCTATGTTTTATAAGTAAGTAGATGCAGGTGGATCTATATATTTATAAGATCTCCTGTGACATCTCAAATTCTATGGAAAATGCGCCAAGTCAAGAGGAAAAATTGCATAGGTATCTGTAGTCAATAGCAGAATAATGTTCGTAGAGTTCGTACGCCATGAACCTATTTATTTATCCTATTTTTTGAAACAGTATATATAAACAATATATCTCATGTAATTTTGCTTAGTTTTACTTTGTCACGAGTTGAAAGATTTGTAGATCCGCTATGTTGATTATTTTTCAATGTTGGTACAAATTGATATAAGTACCTAAGTAATTTGATTCAAGGGATCTAGGTGTACTTTTCAAGTAAAGCTGTTGCTTTTTTCAACCTACATTTTTGGAAGAATTCATCAAGAAATAAAAGTTTATATATATACGGATAACTTTTTGGAGTATATAGTATGTGTATACATGCTGTACAGTACACAGTCAATAAATTATGTGTTAGTGAACATACTATATGTGAAGTAGAAGCTTTAGGGTTCATTATACTTTCTCTGAAAAGTCTCAAACTCGAAAAACAGATTTTTTTTCTACTAAAAGCTTGAGTACTAGGTATTTCACGAGTTTGAGTCTTTACTCTGCCCTGGAAGTATTACCTATGTCAATGACATGAACATTGTAAATGACACTTACGTTTTTCTTCTAGAGAAAGGCACAATCTAATCCTTGCAAGGTATAATAGAATTTTTTTTAAATACATACAGTATTACTACTTATATAAAGATATACTATAATATAAGAAAATGGTTTGTATAAAGATTGAGTAACGGAATAAAGGTTTAAGTATGTACATCATGTTATGTCACTTATGGAGAGTATATCCGGAAGGACATTTACCTTTATTGTCTCTGCATCCTTAATGTTATTGCCTTGTCAGAACAGAAAGTTTATAGGAGCGAGTCAATGGAGAAAGTTTATGGAACGGTTCTAGATCTGTCATATAGCTTTTCCATTGTTCACATGCAACACAAGACACTTCAAGTTCTACGCTGAGAGTAAAACTGAAATTACGGGTGTGTAAGAAAATAAACTGCCGCAAGAAATCAAAAAATAGTTGACTCGACGGAAATCCCATTCAGAGACACTTAATGTCGCAGTTTCTCTTTTTGACTTTTATTGAATATTACGTGAGACTTTGCGAGGAAGAGGAGTTAATGAAATCAACTTCAGCAATTTCAGTCCCATGAACTGTAGGTAATCATTTTACTATGGATGTAGTCGTTCTATCGTATCTACCGAGTACCTACATATTAGAGGTGTGATCGAACCCGAACATATCCGATGTTCAGGTTCGGCCACTATAATACCGAACAAGGATTTTGAGCAAATTTCGAACCGAACCGAACCCGACCACCAAAATTCGTTCGGTCTCAATTCAAATATTTAATTATTTGGTTTGAATGAATAAATTAACTTCAATTATTTCAGAATAATAATCTGTAGTTTAATAATCAAGTTTATTCTGAGTAATATGTATGCATATGACCATACAATCTCGAACCGAACAAGAATTTTTTCCTGTCCTAACCGAACCCGAACATTATTTTCATATGCGTACCGAACCCGAACTGAACTCCAACATGAAAAAACCTGTTCGGTTGCACCTCTACTACAAACCTATTTGAATGTATTCTATACTATTTCCTATTTATTCATTTTTACATCATATAAATAAGTAAATAATAAGCACTTTTAAACATTTATTTTGAAGCTTCATATGCATTATCCACCCAAAGACATCAAATAAATTCGAAATTCTTTTATCTTATAATTGATTTACTAATTCCCTTTATTTAATACACGAATATAATTCAAATCTAATAATATTTTCTCTTTTTAAATAACAGTGTAATATAATTTCCTAATAATCCCATGTGTATATTGGTTTATTGCAAAATATCTGTACCTTGTCTGAAATAGGACTAAGGGACAAGTCTAGTCCGTGTATAAGCCCTAGTGCCAGTACAAATGACACACGCTGTATAATAAATTATTTACAAGTTGGATTGCATAATATTGAAACGTACCTAATGTTGACCTGGTAGTTTGTTAAATGTAAAATGATTAAAGAGTTAAATGCAAGTTAATAATTTAACGAATAGTTTTAGTTGAAGACAAACCAAAGAATAACGTTTAATTATAAACGTACAGAAAGAATAAGATCAATTTAGTGATTTGAGACCCAAAATGCACGAATGCAATTGCCTCAGAGAAGGTCTCCAAGGGTCTTTATAGCTTTTATTCGGTGTGCCGTTGACAAAAACAAAGGATGTTTGTGTTCTAGATACAAGTACCTGGTTACAATCATAATAACAATATTATGTGCTTTCAGGACACTTCTACTGCACATACTTACATACTAGGTTATATTAGTCATTTGAGAAATGACAGCATTACAGATACTTACATAACTCACATCATATAACATACATAATAATACAAGGCTCTACAACTCTATGCTATACTCTACTCCTTATGATACTCCTTAAATGATGATAGCTAAAAATGATTCCTATGTTTAGCTTACTACTAATATTGGGACCCCTACTAATACCCTATTTTTGAACATTGAATTGGCGAATCATAACATTGAATTGACGAATCATAACATTGAATTGGCGAATCATAACATTGAATTGGCGAATCATTACATTGAATTGGCAAATCATAAATATTCAATTGTAGTTTTTCACTTAAATATATACGCATAAGCAATGTAAGTTCATTTTTACGTCTTTTTTACCCTTGGAGATATTATAGAAGTTGTTTCCCAAATATATAACGTCCGGCAAACAATACATGGGTGCTTTCACTTGCCCTGCCTTGCCTTATCGGTCAACATGGTGGGGCTTTAATTTTATGTGTACACTATTTAACGCAGTGCATACCAATAATAATAATAATACATTGTCTGAATGATTTCCGAGTTGAGCATAGTGCAGAGCACAAATATAGTGAAAGCACCCATGTATTGTTTGCCGGACGTTATATAGGGATTACCCTGTAGATTTAGCATTTTTTGTATATTATGCATGTAATTTGGAGTCGATGGATACCCCATTTACATCTATCCGGAGTTGGTAGGGCTATTTTACAGCCATATCGGTTAAAAATGTGGCTAAAATTCTCATTTTGAACTTAAATAACATGTTGCTCCCTCGGGCTTTCGTTTCTTACTCAAACTAGGTCATATGACACATGTAGCAATCTCATATTAAAGTCTATTTTTAGTTGGCCCCTCTCCCCGAAACCAAATGTTGGTTACGTCCATTATGAAAGATATAACTGGTCACTACAGTGCAAAAATATTCTGGGATAATTTGGTATGGAAATTTTTGCAACGAAGATTTTGAAATGGCAAAATCATGCAAGTCAGAATTAATATCGAAATATAAAAGTAATCTGTACAAACTTACCTACAAGATTACACACTTCCGAACGAGTCATAATTCCATAGTCAATACAAAATTCTAAAACCTAATGTTGGGAGTAAATTTTATATAATATTTCATCTACCAATATCGGCTATCTCAAAATTAGCACAGTAAAAAGTAAACTATACTTAAAATGTTCATAATCTACCAATATCAGTTACTTCAATATTGATTAAACCATACTTAAAATTTGAAGGGTGAACTGTATGTTTTAAATGGCTGCAAATACTGCTCTTTCTTTGCAATGTTAGCAGCAATCACTTTTTCCTCATGCCCTTGCAATAAAGCTTGGTATACGAAATAAATTCAGCACTGCAAACTTCAAAAATTACGATACATGACAAAAAAATTATTTGAAATTAAAAAAATAAAGACTGCAAATTATTTTAATATATATAATAATTTAATAAGTAGTTTACGTAAGTAATCATTTTTGATGTATATTGGTATTATATCTAGATACTGATTTGTTGGACGAGCTGGATAATAATTAGCTGCTAAAGAGTATAATAAAATTAATTGAATTAAATACTTAAATAAACAAGTAAATCATTTTTGTAAAAGCAAACTTTTGTTGTATTTGGCTGGTTAGGCCTATGTTCAATTAATAAATGCATACATATTAAACATTATACAATTGCAAAAAGGACGTAGTAGGTATGTATACGTACAACTATTGCTTTTACGGTATATGGAATATAACAAAGTTACGTCTCCTTACATGAAGTTATTTAATATGAAGCTGGAAAAACAGGTTGCTCAAATATTAAAGGTTAAACGTTGTACTTTTAGTCTAACAGTCATTTTACTGTTTACTTGGGTTTTTATATTACTCAGAAACAACCAAATATAATATGCATAAGTATTATTAGGTACGTGTATTAAAGTTTCTGTTATAAGTTTAATGATTTTTTTAATAAAACGGTCAATCCCTGTCTATTAGAAAGCATTCAGATATAGTCAGGACTGTGCACACTGTGGTCTAAATTTAAAATATTCAAAATGCTTTCGCAATTCATGAATTTTTCTGCGACTATATATTTCAAATTATTCTCCTCAATCTACCTCACCCCTCTTGAATGGAATAGCGAAACGAAAGTTGTCACAGTTTCCAAAAACAAATACAACTTTCGTGTATGGCTTCTTGGTGCGTTTATAAATTGTGGACATTTGTGCGGATTACTTTTATATCAGGTGTATTATTTAAATAACATGGGCACCTCCAAGTCGGATAAATCTATAGCGATACTCCTTGTCTGCGCTATTTGTTTTTTGTTTCTGTCGACTGTTTCAAATGTCACAGTTTACGAAAGAAATTTTAAGGAAATCTCCATGCTGTGTACAGCAACTTATATTTTGGATGACTTTTTGGAAGGTAATGTTGTTTCATTTTCTAGTTCTGTCATTGAAAATAAAATAAGTACCTATATAACTATACAAATGAGATAAGAAACAATTATATTTTTAGATTTTGGTTCAAAATTGTATTAATTCATACGGCGGAGCATTTAGGGATGGCGTTGGGGGCTGAAGACCCTCCCCCCACTCAGGTTTTTAGGTTACATACTGGATAAAATGAGGTCTCTTCCAAAAAACACGTTTTCCCCAGTTTCCCCACGTTTCCACGTTGGGGGAAACTTGGGGCACGCTGGGTAAGCTTGAGGGTCGTTGGGGGCAAAATGCAACTCTTTGGGGCAAGTTGAGACATTTTTGGAGCAACTTGGGACATTTTGGCAGTTACTTGGGATGCGTTAGGGGCAACTTGGAACACGTTTGGGTGGGGCCATGTTTGTGTGGTGCCAGTTGCTCTTACCGTGGTGGTGTTGCGGCAGGTTCCCTCCTACCGTTGTGGTGTGGTGCCATGTTCTCTGACATAAATTTTGTCTAAGTTGACCCACAAAATATTATCCTCTAAATGGTGTCATACTTTTTGTTTTTTAATGAATGCATAAAACTTCAACGTACAATGTATTAACAAATTAACTTTCCATTAATATTAGGACATTCAAGGCACGTTAACTATTTAACTCATGCCCGTATTCAAGGGGTTGGCAAACGGGCAATTGCCTCCCGCGAACAGGGATGGAAAATTCCCTGCAACACTACAACCTGGTTGCAAGGGCAAATGGAAAAAATTGCCCCGCCCCCTGCGGGGGCGGGGCAAAATTTTGGGGAAATCGGATTTTTTTTGGGGAAATGATGTAATGGGGAAATCGGATATATTCTTTTGGGGAAATAATGTAATGGGGAAATCGGAATTTTTTGGGGAAATGATTTAATGGGGAAATCGGAATTTATTTGGGGAAATGATGTAATGGGGAAATCGGATATTCTTTTGGGGATGTAATGTAATTGGGAAATCGGAATTTTTTGGGGAAATGATTTAATGGGGAAATCGGATATATTCTTTTGGGGAAATGATTTAATGGGGAAATCGGAATCTTTTGGGGAAATTATTTAATGGGGAAATCGGATTTTTTTTGTGGAAATGATGTAATATGGAAATTGGAATTTTTTCCGGAAAATGGGGTAGTTGGTTCCCCTTTGGGAGGCGGGGAAATTTTTGGGGAAATATAATTAGACATCCCAGTGCCAGGTCCGTGTTAGGACCAGAGGACTAGAGACTAAACATCTTTTCTCTCTAATTAATTTGCATTTTTAATTAAGATTGGATTTTAATTAAATGTATATCTGACTTATATTTGAGGTATGAAATATTGTATTAGTGCATAATTTGGACTGCATAATAACATCAATAAGAGGTGACTACTTACACACTGCTGTATTCATTAAGAATGGCTGCTCATTGTAATTTTTTAGCATGCCTGTAATCTATAATAAATATATTGAACTGCTGAGAAAATTAATATTTATAACTCCATTTTATTGTAATTCATAAAATTGTCTATAAACCTCTCTACAGTCCGGAAAAAAATTGGGGAAAACGTTTTCGGGGGGATGGAAAACGTCTTGCAACCTTGAAACCAGGTTGCAAGGGGAAATGGAAAAATTCGCCACGCCCCCGCAGGGGGCGGGGCAAATTTTTGAGGAAATGAAAATGCGTTGCAAGGGAAATTTTGAGAATTCCATCCCTGCCCCCGAAACCCAAAATAACCTCTTTTTTGTGTATTTTGACTTCCCTGAAATATATTTTGCCCTCCCCGAAATCGATTTCTGGATACGGCCGTGATTTAACTGTGTATACAGGTACGGCAAATAACAATTTTAATTTTACCATAAATAAAATTGAAGCTTGAAAGCTGGAAAGGGGTATACATTTTATACAAAGTATCGTATAAATGGTGTAGCCAATCAGATTCTTCGATTTCGGGGGCAGAATCGAGCTTCAATTATATTTATGGTAAAATTGTTATTTGCGTACATGACTATTGTCTACACAGTTGCAGATACAAGGAAGTCTTGTAACTAAAATAGTTCACGTGCCTTGTTGACATTATTGTTTTCTGATAATTTTTAGAGAAGCTTTTGAATTCAAAGCCAAAGGAGACATGTTTGGATGTGCTTGGCATAGTTTCCTGCTGCATCGTCCCGATACAATTAATAATGTCCGTTTTGCTGGCCATGCTAGTAGCTGTATCATACTATGAAATTATGGGAAATGAATCTCAAAACATCAAATATTGGCAGTTGCTGATTTCGGGTTACATTGGTATTCACACACTTGTAATGATGTTAACGTGTGTATCATCAGCATCCGTTTATTGTCTTTTTGGAAGTCTGTACATGCAATTCACCTTCTTGTGGAGCAAAGAATTGAAAAATATGGATATAACCAACATAAAAAATTGCCAATTACGCAAAACGTTGAAATTATACCAAGCTCTTTATATTCTCTGTGTGTACATAAACCATCACATCAAATTAATTACACCTTGTCTTGTCATCGTAGCTCAAGGGCTAAGTGTTTGCAGTATCTACGGCTCTATCAAATACGTGGACATGGTCGGTGGTTTCTTTTATCCTTCACTCGGAGTGGCCCTCATTATTTTAGAAATAATGCTTCTTCAGATTGCTAGCTATCTCCATTCCTATTCTCAAGAATTTCTCATTAAGTGTCGCCGAATAAAAAACTCGCATATTAGAAGAATAACTCGTTCCATGAGACCACTTTGTATTAGTGTGGCTGGCACAGGTTTCATCGATAAATCATTTGTTCTCACATTTATAGCATACGTGCTCTCTAACTCTTCGGACATTCTTATGGTTTTCCAATAATGTCATTAATAAAAAACATGCAAAATAAATGCATTAATGAATAAAATTCTCCCCAATGTCTTCCTTGATTGCACATATTTCTATTTTTCTATTACGCCCATTCTCCACCCAAGATATAGGCAATCCAATATATAGTAACAATTTGATTTTAGGTATAGTCTGGGATGGAGTTGTTTGTAAATAATATTTTATTATTTTCATTTGTATCCAAATTAGATGTAAATTAGATTTTCCATTCCATTCATTGAAAAGTTGGATAAAAAAAAATTGACATGGTTACATTTTTATCATTAAATATGTTTGATCCATCCATTTATAATGATAAAAATGTAACCATGTCAATTTTTCTTGAGTTGGATGTAATATGTATATCCAAATTAAAGTAAAATAAAATAATTTAAAAACAGCTCCATCCCAGACCAGGGACGTAAAACCGAGTTTTGAAATGACTATTTTACATGAAATTATTGTTTGCAACATGCGCGTACCCAGGGGAGGTGCACAACTGCACAGGTTGCACGTGTATCCCCAGATTGCGTTTTTTATCCCAAAAATAGGTTATTTTGTCATAAAAGTTCAACAAATTTCGCACTACGCTCGATTTTGATGCATTTTAATTTGGTTTTAAACTTTTCATGTAAAATCGTCAGTTCTAAACTCGGTTTTTTAAAGTGGCGATATCTCCAAAAGTACTGATCCTAGAAACATAATATTGCTTTTGGAAAGATAATAACCTAAACTTTCATTTCGTGTACTCATAACCCATACAACTTCCCCCGTTGGGGAGAAAAAGGGAAGACTTCTACTAATTAAATGGCCTGTACATTTTGTATTGGTTTGCATATCTTTCAGTATCTCACTACTGACATTCCAAAATAAAATAACATCATTTTATAACATTACCAAATATATACCATATATAAAATATATACCAAATTGTTTAGAAATTGAAAAGCAAATTAAAATAACTTAATAGGAATAGCTGCTAGAATTAGAATGTCACTATTAAAATTGATATATAGTTAGAAATTAGTGATATCATAAACATATTCTAGCGAATATATCGATTTCAATATGTATAAAGTGCATTTTGTATATTTAGTTTGTTCAAAGGTTTTAAAATTGAATTAAGTTGTGTTTCCATAATATTTATGATCATATTACACAGAAGATTTATTTCCTAGAATTTATTGCTTACCCTACGTATTGGCAGAGGACTCTATATGTGTAGTGCCTACAAAGTTATTTAAAAAGCAACATTTCACGTGCATGCTATTTATTATACAGATATCATCCTACTGTTTCTAAGTTTGCTCGTGTAATTGAACTGTGAATATTATCAAGTATAATAACTTTCATGTATTTTCAGATGACTTACTTTTCAGCAAAATATGACACAAACAAATGCAGTCTATAGCTTGATACATTCAATGTAGTCGCACACATATGCAGGACTGAATTTGCCTAGACTTTCATCCTGTCACGAGCGTTTCTTTTGCCAAAAATAAATAAATCGTGATTAAACTACGCGTGCCCTAGTTTCATTAACTGAAACAGAAACAGAAAATAAATGCAATAAGCCATTTCAAAATGGGCATAAAAAACCATCATGGTTCAGTTTAATGTAGCATGTTTCCTACATTAAACTGAACCATGAATGTGTTTTATATTTTATGTAATTTCCATTGTAAAAAATCGAATTTGAATTTGAAACGGTTATCGCGAACCAAGGTCATGGAAACCTACAAGGTATGATAAAAAGAGCTAAATAATCTAATCCTTCATCCACATCCAAAATTATTTTACCGTTATTTTTTATTCAGTTGATGAAAATTCACCCACCGAATAAAAAGAAGGATTTTTTCATCGAGCTCTTATAGCAATGCCTGTAAGAAACAGTTTCCATCGCCTTGCTCGAGCTGTTCATTAAAAATCGTTTAAGGACGGAGGGACGGAGGGGCACACGGACTTAACCATTTTATATAAACATCTGACAATGGTTGATAATAAATCCTGCCCTCTCAAAAGTAATATTTTATAAGTCCGTGATATTTCTACACACTTGCTATAAAAGCTCATAAAATCTATAGATTTCAGTCAAGTATTTAGCTTATTATATGGTGTATGACTGAATAAGAGTCCTATAATTTTTATTATATACTATACTGTGTTGAAAAATATATAAGTGAATATGTAAAGAAAATTCCTACAAATATATTTTTTGCGAAAGAAATGAAAGTGTCGCTTTCATTTATGTTTTTCATGGTTATCCCTAGTATATATATTAAAAACAGCTGTTCAAGTACGATGCAAGGCATTTTTTACTTTCATCTGTGTATTTCCGTTACATTTCTCGGTAGTGATGAACACCATCATTAATAATTCATTTTTGTAGCATTGCATAACGCTATATGATATTATGTATGTAAGAACTAGCGATCATAAATTATGAATGAAAATTTTTCCTGTATACTAAGTGTATAGATATTTGCAAGGGTGACTAACAACGCCCAATTTGATAAACCTACAACCATCCTTCACATTTTCAAGGTGAATGTTGATTAAAACCAAATAGAGCCATTCTGCTTGTTTTTTTGACATAAAATCTAACGTCGTAGAAGAAATATTTGAAATTAGGGTGAAATCGTAATATTATGCTTCACGCAACATAAAAGAATAATATTCTTTGTTTGATTTCTTGTTTAACAAGGTGGATTGTAGTGACGTCTTTAATTTGCTAATGAAATTTTATGAATCCATCAACTACAAATGAAATGAAAATCCCACTTGGTACATCATTACCAATATATGTACTACAGAAATAGGAGGAAGCTCTTCTTGCATTTGTAATGTAATCAGAAGAACATTACCGAACTGAAGTGCCTTTTAGTTAGGAGTGCATGTTGAGCTAGGTTTTTCTCGTGTAAAAAAGTAAATGCAATCGGCTAATGTAAAAACTCTGCTGCTCTATTTCAGTTGTTACTGCCACATGTATTACATATACAGCAAACCATTGCAAAACGGACATAAAAAACACTGTAAGTTTATTAACAAGTGTTTTCGGTTATACGGGGATATTACTGTTGTTTTTCGGCTCATTGAGTATTATATTGGTGTTATACATATTGTACACCAAATTACCACACGTATTATCGTTTCAAATCAGTTTTGTTTATTTTGTTTCTAATCCATCCAATCCATATAATCTAATTCTTAATATTAATTGTCTTCATTACGATTAAATATA
The DNA here is from genome assembly GCA_034694085.1 of Pogonognathellus longicornis. Taxonomy (NCBI): domain Eukaryota; kingdom Metazoa; phylum Arthropoda; class Collembola; order Entomobryomorpha; family Tomoceridae; genus Pogonognathellus; species Pogonognathellus longicornis. The sequence goes on from JAQFYB010000399.1 coordinate 26,242, forward strand.
TAGTAAATACCTATGTAAATTTTAATTAACTTAACTACATATGATAATAATGACAATTTTACTCTACAGTAAGATATAGATTATTTTCGCGGACATTTACATTTAATGTGATAAAATTTTGAACTTTTTTTACGATTAAATGCAAAAAAACTATTTGCCTCTAAGCTTTAGCTGGATTTCTCTGATTGTATTCAGACATACAGATATAGATAGACCGATAGAGACACAGACAGACAGATGGATAGAGAGACAGAAAGACAATGCATTCCTATAAAGCTTCTTGAAATATTCAATAATATAAATAGTAGAGTATGCTAAATCTCACTTCGCTGTTGTTAGCTTTTATTCCGTTGTGACTCCGATGCTAATAAAGCAACTTTGTGTCTATTTCTCTTTGCCTGATTCTCTCTCACTCTCACTCTGTCTCTCCCCTCTAGTTCTCCGTTTGCCTGCTGCTTTCGTGTGTTAGAAAGTTAATGTAGCGCAGTTGACATACGTTCTGAGCAAAATAACATTCTGCTCTCAATCTCCGTTTGTTTTATTAGATAACCCATTCACGTGCAACATTTCTTCTCTTCAAATTCACGTCGCATTCCAAACACATGTACCCAAATGTAGAGTATTTCATTACTATTACAGTCAGTCAGTCACCGTTATGCAAAAAATAGTGTCACATACATATTCTCCAAATGTATCATATTATAATGCAAGGACACTCGTAGTACGTAATAGACATTTACTACTTGCATGAGAATAAAAATTCAAATTACTTTTGCAACTATCATAACAGAGAACCTGAAACAAAGATTAGAAAGAGAAATATCTTGATACCTAACAGCAACCGACTAAGGAATGTGTTATGTAGAAAGGTATTTTACTTATTTGCGTTTCTTCAATTTGAATGCGATTTTATTGTAAAACAATTTTCGTCAAAAATTTTTCAAAAAGATATCAATGAATTTTAATTATAATTAAAAAATTGAATTGAAAATTTTTGAAAATATATTGCCCTTCAAAATTAGGACGTAAAAAATAAGGACGCCAATGTATACACGGGCGCTACATAAATAGGTACTTATACAGTACCTAAGTACACACGTTTGGATGGTTTTAAATATAAATACCATTTACAAACAAATGGCATTAGAAAATGAAAGTATATACCTAAGTTTTTCGTGTTTATGAGCACCACTGTATAAATGCTTGTATTTGCTTGCTGTTGTAATATCCATGTTGAAGAAGAATGAAAGGAAGAAAAGAAAGTTTGTTCGGATTGCGTGTCTCTGAATCATGGACATCATCCGAATCCATTTGCATACTAATTTAGCTGTTTCATTCTGAATCAGATCAACTCCCGCCCCTGCAATCCTTCTATTACTCTCCAAACCACTGTGATTTATTGAAAAATGTAATCACAAGCTTTTCTCCGCTCAGCATCAAAGTTAAAATTCTAGTTCTCCACTTTTAGCAATAAATAAAAAAGAAAATGTGTGTGTGCAGTAAAGTTAATTAAATTTCCTGCAAATAGAATTGGATCGAAACGTTTTTTTCGTTCTAGAAATTATTTTTGAAGAAGCTCCGAGTAAATATAAACTCTCTTAAAACCTCGTCTTTATTCTTCTACAGAATTGTGGTCAGGCTTTCAAAACGAATTACTAATACAATCATAGAAGATTGCTCAAAGAAGTCAATAAATAAGCCTCTTCGTGGTTGCTTTTTCATTTCTTATTTATTTGGTGATGTACAATAAGTAGATACATAGGTACACAAAGCGTTCATCCTTTAGTTATTGGGTTTTATTATTCATATTTGCAAATAGTTCACTGAAAAAGTCAAGGCTTATGATTTAATCATTTTTACCTGTTCAAGATTATAAGCACCCTTATGAAGCCAACATTTTTTGTCCACTTATACGAATAGGGATATTATTCGTTATGTATATTGTAAGGATGAATACGATGAATTTGCTGCCAAGTTACACAGTGTATTAATACATCTACCTAGTTTCTTTTTGTGGAAATCATGTCTTGACATTTAATAAGCTTCTTACTGCCTACACTAAGAATTTCCATAATACCATCCAACATCGTCTGCATATAATAAATATATGTTGTGAATATATGAATACCTAAACAACTAACAAATTATGCAAGACGAGCAAATTACACGTGACTTTTAAGCTTTCTTTGTTCAAAATCATTAGTTTATAAGAAAATTCACTTTACTACATACAAACGTAAAAAACGTTTATAATAATATTAGGAATTTTTTATATATAAACACCAATTTTAATTTGAGATATAATACTAATATTAGGGACACACTTTATTCTTTCTATTTTCATCATTTTTTGCTACTTTGAATATTTTAGAGTAAAGCAAAGGCCGTTTTCACGTTCCAATGTTTCGCCATTTTCACTTTCTGTATATCTATACTCAATTATATCGAAAAGTATTTTTGACACTTCGAACCTATTTGGTGTAGCGGTCTTGACCAATAAAATCGTATTGTTTAGCAAAGAATGTGTAAACGCCATGTTAAAATTGTGTGCTACTAGACATTGAAGTAAAAAGAAATACAAATAAAAGTTTTAGGATTATTGCTGCTGTGAACTTACCTATTTGTTTCTGCTTTAGAGCGAAATTGGAAAAGTAGAACAAAATGTATAGTATATACCCTTATTTATATAATAAGCATTGTCAAACAGAATTGAGAATATACCTTCATCTATACCTACCATTCTTTTTATAAGAATAGTGTCCATACTCTTAGATAAGGAATATAGCAATTTGAGACAAATATAATATGCTATGTTTACCATGTAGGTACTATATGATGTCTCAACATGATCTTGTAATACCTTCGTACCTGTCGTCGTCATGTTTTTCAGCCCCACAGCGACTCCAGTTTGCAAGTTGCGTGGGCGTTCGAGTTCACGAAATAAATGGTTTTCGTTTTTCGCTCTCAGCTTTCTCCGTCATACATATTTGAAATGTTTGCTGTTCGTATATCTATAGCTGATAATTTTATATAATTGAAACTTTTAATATCAACTTCGCTGTGAAACATAATGTGGTTCAGATTTCTATTAAAAGCCTTTTCGTGTAGAAAAGCAATGACAAGTTGCGAATGATATACTTAAAAATATACCTACCCAGTGTATTTTATCTTCATGTATTCATGTGTTATGCATAAAAGTATGTAGAAATCATATTATTTTGGTTGCAGGAAAAATGCTTATACCGAAACTAAAAAAATCACTTAATATGTTTATTTGAACTCCCTTAAGAGCTTTCTGGTTTTCCCATTTCCTCCTACACAATCGAAATTTTTCAATTTTCATAAAATTGCATTCATGCATCATAATGTAATATATAAATATAACTCTACAAAGACAAATAGTATGCCCATAGATGTTAGAGTATGCATGTACTTACACATAAACTCACGAACTTAATAATAAATTATACTACAGTAGATTATGCTGAAATAAGTTGTAACTACTTGGGTACATTAATACCCAACATTACGTAACCATTAATTTCAATGACATAGCTCTGAACTTGAACCATGTTTAGTTCACACGATGTTAGTATGTAGAACGAAGATATTGAGTCAGCTATTTATATTTGGATCATGGTGTGGTAATGTCATCAATGAATCATTTCTTAAAGTCTACCACTGCGTATCCAAGAAATGACATTTGAAAAATTTCATTCTCAAATCTGACTGTGATTAATTATTTTTTAGCTTCCTCTAAATATCTCTAATCCGTAACTGCAGCTTATGTAACAGAACAGTGCTAACAATGAGTATAGCAATGCTACTAATATGTCACATGCTGTTATAGAGGAATATAAAAGTGACCATGTGGGAAGTCGAAAGAATTTTTTGCTATAGTTAACACTAAATCCAAAGTACTACTTATCCTAATAGATACCTAGCATTTATTACTATGACATATCCGCAAGCAAGCTGTTCCGAGCTTGTCAAAGGTTATACTTTGGCGAAGGAACAAGAAGGGCGTAACATTTTGTTCGAGTGAGAGTATTGTAGAAACAATGTGATACTATTTCACACAGGAATAGAGAAAAACCAAAAATCTGGTAATATTTAGAAAAAATAACATCGGGTATAGTAAAATTAAGGTAACTAGGAATAATACTTCAGTATGGTATTTGGGAAATCTTAAAATTGAAAATGTGAGAAAATCTAAAAAAAATTAAAATGTGAGAAAATAAATTAAAAAAATGTGAGAAATTTGAAAAAAGTGTAGAAATGTTATAATTAAGAAATATTAATACTTCTGGGGCGAATAGGTTAGGCCCACTTTGAGATCCGAATTATGGAATAAGGTTTTCCGGGTAATAATGATTATTATATCCCTGCCGATTTCAGCACTACTGTGTTAGAAGGTTATTGTAGCATATAATAAATGATGTTATGCGAACAAAACCGACAACAAAAGTTGAAAGGACACTACTACTTCGCAATGTACATGGTATCAGTAAGAGGGCAATACACATGATATTACATGTAGAACGACTGAAAGAGAGAGGGAGAAAGAGTTAAGACATAAAGAGACAAGGACAAGGACGATATAGCAATAATAGAATGCCCACGAATACCAAAACGGAAAGAGAAAAAAAGTAATCGGGCGAATAATAGCATTCGATGGAGATGAGAAGATGGAGAGAGAAAGATACGAATGTTGCAGTTGATGTGGGTTTAGGATTCTTTCGAAAAAATGTCCAGCCCAAACCTCAGATTCATTACTTTTCTTTGAGAGATAAAATATCCAATGGAAAATAAAAGAATCCCTTTTCTTGTCACATACAGTTTCAAAGTAAATTTTCCGCATAACTTCTCTAAGTCTTAAGTGTAAACACACTATTCAGCTACAATCAAATACAACTATTCCTCGCATGGTTTCTACAAAATACCTAGGTACCTACCTATATATAAGCGTTCTTTGTTTCTTCGTTCGTGTCTGTAATAAAATATAGTCTACAACAGATTATAGTAGGGGCAACAAGGATTTTGTCATACCGTAAAATTTTATTTAGTAACACCTACATTTAGCAACACTTACATTTAGCAACACTACAAAAATGAGGTTTTATATAGAGTTACACATATCTAATTAGTGAGAATGTAAAATTTAAGCTTAACCTAAGCATATTGACATTGACAGGGTTCTAGGTTACTAAACACATAAAAACTTTAAGAGAATTCCTTCAATTTAAAAAAAAGAGTCAGTTAATTTAATGAATGATTGAAAATTAATAATACTTAGAAACAAATTGATATTATTTTACAGGCAAGACACAATACAGATAAATTAGCAAACTCAAAATTGTAAAATGAATTTAGGGTTGAATTTGGCACGTTTTTTACACACTAAATATTATAACGTTTATAATGCTATAAAATAATTTATGTACATACACAACAATATGATTCACAAAATTCTATATGTATCATTAGTTTAGATTCTGATGACGGGGGTTGTAGTAAGCACGTGTCATTTGTTTTGTAAGTCTTCTTGACCCGTGGGTTGTGCAAAAAATGTGTAGTATCAGAAAAAACCTAGTCAGATCTTTACGGTCAATGTGCTATTGATATATACGTTAGCAATATAGTGCCGTGTATATGAAAATGAGTATATATAGTTGCCAAATCATATATAAGAATATACAAGTCCACTCGACAAGTACTTACAGCCATAGCGATATCTGTCATGAAGGGTCTGAAGGAAACGTCTTTATTGTATGTAGCAGAAATTGTGGTGTCCAATCGAGCGAAAAGGTTTTAGTCGTCTGTCCGATTCCGCTCTGTAGTTTTTCATTACATTACAACAGCTTCTTTTTATTTATTTATACTGGAGAGCATCGAGACATCCAGGAGCATAAAAGTGCAAAAGGGCAAGAAGGCGTAAGGATCTTATAAACTCGTTCTTCTTCTTCCTGTCCTACATTGTACTATTGGCCGTCACAATAATGACACATGCATGGTGACAATTTAGACCTATGAGTTTTTATTACGCATTTCATTTTTTATCTCTTTATTTCGATACTATATACTTAATGTGCTTCATGAAAATAAACTAAAGGTTGTCATTTTTCACTTATGGTTGTCACTAATACTTTGGTAGGTACATACATCGCTTTTAAGATAGAGAGAGAGAAACAAAAAAATTATCTGTACACAAGTCGTCAGAGCATGATAATGGGCACTCGTGTAACAAATACGTAAAAAGATGGTCTTTTTGTGGTATTACCCTTGCATATAAAAACAAATGTATAACTAAATGAAAAATAATTATTTTTCACGACCAAGATAAAATTCCTCCATACTTTCTCATTAGTAGGTATAGATATGAAATCTTATTTGACGCACTGAGCTAACCAAGAATAAATAAACATCCATCTGAAAATAAAAGTTCCGTATCTTTTTCTCATTTTCTGCATACGGCGAATGAATACTAATGTCAACACAAAAAATCCTCGTGGTTGTCTCTAGCATAAAATATATTCCTGTTATTCTTGGCATAAACTGCTTTACCATAGGGAAACTGAAGAATTTGTTTTCATATAGGTAGACAGACATGTGAGGTTTTTTAGTTTATGCGAGTGTGCCAAGTGTGAAATGTCCACAAGAGTTGAAAAATCTGGAAACACCTGCCTTTCATTTTGTACATGGAATAATTTTTACATTTTTCTGAGCGATGCTGTAAAATGCTTGAAGTCTGAACAATCTGAAAGAAAAACTTGTTCGGCAAAATTTTGTGGTACATTTTGTAGACTTTGTGTGGTATTGTAAGCACATGTTGTTTGTACAAGGATTAGATACACACCACTTGTTATTATATAGTCATTTCTTGTCTCAACTCTGCTAACCTAAGTTTTTTATCATGGAAATATGAACAATCTTTTTGTACACGTGTTTAAGTCCATGAATGTCTATGTGATGTGTTACTGTGTATATTGGATACAAAAAAGAGCGTTGCATTATTTATTTATACTCGTTTTATCACTAGTTAAGTGATACGGGATTCTTTACTAAACACAACACGTAATATTAATAATACTCCAGTTCCTACATTGGCTACATTATGGAAAATGTGAGTTGATAAAATATGATTTATTATCTGGACAATACTGGAATACGACTCTTGAGACTGATTTTGTTCCTCTGACGCATGAGAAATCACGCACATGTACTTTAAATTTAAAAATATCCATTGTCTGAACCAGTTGGTTGCGCTAATGTTAAAATAAGTCATTTTTTATCTTTTGGCTTATTACAGTTTCTACTTTGACAAATCATTTAAGCACCTTTGGGAATATCCCATGTTTTTATTCATTTGAACATATTTGTCAATGTCCGAAAGAATTTTTTTTGTCTTGTAAAAAGAAAAGGAGATTCACGCATTTGTCAAATCATTTTTGCATTTAATTCTGACATATATTTAAAATGAGCTTTACAGTCTTACATTATTATAGTAATAACATATAATATAATGTAAATGCGGGGGTAGAAGAACAAAGTCCTTGAGGCAACGAGAGATAAATTCTTTGCGTGTCAGCTTGCAGCTCTAGATGAGTTCGTGACGAACCCAACTTATGAGGTTGGATCTACACCACTGAAAAGAACGAAGAAAGCTAAATTGTTTTTTAATTACTCATTTTCATGCTCTAAAATTAGATATTGTTACACATCTGACTTTACCTACCTATATATTAGCTAAGATAATAATAATAATGTTGCATAAGGTATTTTGAAAATTTTCCAACTATTGTAATAATATTGTAGGGCAGCCTGTAAAATAAGATGAGTTATTTTTAAAATATGTTGTAGAATATAGGAGGGAATAACACCAGGCGCCTACATTTTAAGGCTTCGATAGGTATGCTTACTAGTGACTAGTATTGTTATGAAAATGTGAGAAACCTTTCATTGAGATTTATCTGCGTTACATAAACTTATTATACTAAATGATATATTACATCGTCTTTATTTCACCATCGCTTTTATAATAAGAAAATAAATCAGAATATGTGTAAGAAACTGTAAATGATAGGCCCATTAGGATTTGTCACTCTTTATAGTATTTGATTCATCTTAAATAATGCTTTGGAGCTTCCATCATGGAAAGGACTCCAGTATGGAAGTTCCATAGTGTCTGAAGATTTAATGGCTTCAGATAACCGAATGCAATAAAACAAGTTTATTGATATGTATTGTGATAAAAAATTGATACATGCTACAATATTTATTATCAAGTCTGAGGAGCACGAGTGCTTAACTATATAATAGTATACTGATATTGAAACGGAACAATCATCATTACCAACAGTTGGTGCACATGTATTTTGCTATTTACCCCATACACGAAGACTGATAAAAAATCATTATACCAATCTAAAAATTACCTCTTGTTAAATAATATTTAAGTAAATTTTACATAATTTTTCTCAACACGTTAAAAATATTTTTTAATATTACTTAAAATTATAAATGTCAATTTTATCTGATTAGTTGTGAGTGATTGGTAGTAATATTTAATTTAGTCAAGTATATCTGCAAGAACAAAATGCAGTCACTTGATTGATTATAAATAACGCTTTGATATAATATACTTACACCTATTTTCTTGACAGAATAAATTAATAAAGACTCATTAAATATACTTTCCTTCTATAAAAATACTTACTATAGAAATAATTTTCATTTAATCGATCCTAGGCATGTTTAACAATGTGTGTGTGTTTAGAATCCACAAGTGTCGAGGATCTAATTATCACTAGATAGACACAAGATGCAAAATTTTAAAGTTTTACATCATAATTAATTATAAGCAAGTATATTGTTACTTAATTATCTCACAAACGACAAAACTCTACAACATGCCCTTCACCCGTCCCACTTCCTGTTCTGGCAATAATCTGATTTTCTTGTGCAAATATTTATTTTCTACTTATTTAATTAAAACTGCCTATATTGCTATGTCAATTGTAGAGTAAATAAATACAGGGATTTAAATAACTTAATATGGTTTAATACTAGTAACTACAACAAATAACAAAATACTTTATTTTCGCATATTTACACAAATTTGTGAAATATGGTACATACAATCAAAGTATATTCCTCAGTATAGAAAGCAAAGATTGGTCTAATTCCGAATTAACTGAAATGTCTCTCTGCATTTCAATTTGTGTTGCATGTATATAGCCCCAGTCTCAATCTCAACTGAGAGTCATTTGCGCAAATACTGCTCTCACTGTGCCATCGTTCTCCTTACATAACAAAGTACCTAATAGAGCTGTCAAATAGTAATAATTTAAGGAACCGTTTTGAACTGGAATAATTATTTTACACCTGAAGTCAATTCCGACACAATCGTTTTACCGTTTTGTATTTCACCCAAGAACTGGAAATATCCTTTTAAACGTTTGCAATTTCAATAGGGGTGGTATTTCTAGATTTTCTTGCAGTATAGATAAACAAATTTGGTTATGCGACAGAAAATCATACTAGTTAGTCTTTATTCCATATTTTCAAGATTGGCGGTCATAATAAAAAATAGTTACCGGACCCTTCAGTTTAAAGACCACACCAAAAACTGAAATGAACCCATTGTAGTATCAAATTATAGAAACTTTTCGGTTTTGCTCCCAGTTACCATTTGATATCTCTAGTACCTATTTGTTTTCCAGTTATATGATAGACACGAGAGGAAAAGAGATGAAAGAGTTGCTCGAAGCTCACTCAACTCAGCACCGACAATGTATTTGTTGTAGCAAACAGTATACATTTCCAAAATACGTTATACAAGTGTTGACTATTATATACTGCAATTTAATGACTACATATAAACGAAACTCTTCTTCTCTGTATTTGTAATACCAAAAATATAGCGTTATTATTCGGCAGTATTTGTATTGCATTGATTGTATGTACTTTTAAACCACAATGGTATAGTATGGAAAGAAGGAGCGGAAGGAGGATACTACTTTCTGTCCGACTCAATTCTCTGCACTGCTTTTTCAACAGCAATTCTGTCCAGCATGTCTTTTCCTTCCACACTCCACGATCTACACACATTATGCCTCCTACAACTTCTTTCTTACTTTGGTTGCCTTCCTTGAGAATTTGTTGCACATAGTTTGTAGCAGTCTTTTGGTAGTTTTTGATGTCTTTCCCCATCCCAACTCACAACATCGCTCAGTTGCTGTTTATCGTCCGCAGAGTAGATGTGCTCATGTAGCACAGCTAGAATAGTCACAGCAGTTCATTTCTCTGTTCATCTCATCTCAACGTTGCTCTACGTTCGTTCTTTGTATTATTTGAACTTGTAATAAAATAAAATTATCAAAGAACCACAACGTGTAACTCTGGTGGAAGATTTCCTCTACTCTAATCGCCTTTGGTATTACAAACAAATAATATTTTATTTTACTCGGGTTATGTTTTATTAGGTATAGGTAGTAGTAGTCAATACAAATTAAAAGGAACTGCTTCAGTCGTAGTAGTTGTCAGTGGGTTCAAATAGCCCCAAGGAAAGTTTTCCACAGGTTTCACTAATAGGTAAAAGCTGTAAACACCGCGGAAGCAGCTTGTGTAAACACACAACGACAAACAAGAACCAATTTCTTATACGCTTTGTACAATAGCTACCATGCAAACAGAGACAGACTAATAGAAGAGTGACTAATAGAGAGTAGTAGAAGTAATTGTAGATGTGAGACAGGATTTCATTTATTTTTGAACCTTGTAATTATTTCTGCAGGACAAAGAGACCAGGTCAAAAGGAAGGAAACCGCATGGGTGAAAATTACAACAGGTGAGATAAAATTTTGTTTATCGTTGCTTTACAAAGGTTTGTAATTTATTCACAGCTATTTGAAATTATATACGTTCTCTTTATATTGGAATGTAGTATTCAGTATTTGGAGTACAAATTTTCGATTTTAAAAGTTTTGATATAAAGTGGGAGGAATCGATAAATATTTAATGTCATGTCAATATTTTTATTTGCCAATTATACCAATAGCCACTGAGTTTTGAAATTTTACTGGCATTATGTCAACCTTGCTTTAATATCATATGGTTTAGACATAAAGGTAAAAGTGTGGTGTGTATGTTGGTATGCGGGTTTTTTACAATACCTATATACAAGCTTCATAAAACTGAAGGGTGAAGGTGAAAGTAAATTTGAAAAATGAACGGATGAAACAAAGTTGGGCAATAAATGAAGTACTTATTGGAGCTGAAATACAGACGTTGCATTAAATATAATTTGTAGACCTTTTATCGCACATTTTTGACCCGTACATTGCCCTGTGTATATTACAAAGTTTTGCTGGACTTATTTAGGCTTTAGAACGTTAGGTAGGTACTAGCTAGTAGGATAAGTACAGTTAATATTGTTTGAGAAGCATCGGCTAGTTAGCCTTGTTTGTAACGATCGAGTGGGTAACAAGATATTCCTTGAAGCAAAAAGCTTAAAGGGCAAAAACATATATTTACTTTTCTTAACTAAAGTTCTTGTTCGTATGGTGTAAGTAAGTGTAGAGAGATAACGAATAGTATTTCGTGTTTCTTGTTCCGTTTTTACGAATGTTAGTGGGTGGTGGACAGGAAAATCCTTGGGAAAGTAATAAATAGGTGTGCACAAAAGAAGAAAAGAAACTTTTCCTGTCTTATCTTACATATCCACTCTTAGTGAAAGTGATCTACAGCCTAGCTGTGTGGAATTTTACACTGGAGTCGCTGATAAATGCTTTCACAAAATCAACCATGCAGCTTCAACTTGATATTACAGATACCATGTATCCACTTTATCCGACTATATTTATAAACATAATATACTAACACGTGTAGTAGGCGTCAACACGCAGTTTAATATAAATTTATACTGTACTGTTTGTACTAAGTACTAATATTATTTGTATTATGTATATATTATAATTATCTTTTCAATATATCATTGTCTTTCTACACATTATGCTGATAATGAAAATTTATTAGTGTTATTTATATTCATACAATCTAAAATTCTTTCAGAGGTCTTTTCACACAAAAAGAAACTGGCATTAATTTATGCTTTAAAGACACCTACTGCTGTATTAAAATGCTTACAAAAGTTTTGGCAATTGCTCCCTCTATTTAATGTTTAAAGTAAGAAAAACAACCTTACCATTAAAAATAGCATTTGAAAAACTATTTTCGCATTTTTCTTCTTAAATTTCTATTAAAGTACATTTTTCTAAAAGTTTGAATTTTATGATGTCTAAATGTCACATCCTAACATAAAAGTTACACATGTGTACCTATACTTTCAATGTAATAAATCTCAATATTTATAGTTGTATTCTCCGTCAACTATCTTTAAAGTAACGGATGAAATTGTTAGTAACGGGTCAAAAACTATTTGTATCAAAAATTTGTAGGTGATCCATCAAATTCTAAACATAAAGCCTACAATTAAAGCTTATTTGTCGCCCTTTTCCCACGCAGAGCGGGGGCGTTACTTCACTTTTATATATACCTTCTAACTTTTATATATATTTCCCACTTTTAAGCAACATAGTGTAGGCGTGTATACATAATAGTATTTACTGTTCGATTTATTGGTGTGAATATCAATGTAAGTATAAGTAGCCCTGATCTACACGCCTTAAAACTTACTTCGGAATGCCTGCCCTTGGCTTTAGAAAAGTAAAGTGTTGTAAACCTTATGCCTACTTTGAAGTATTTCTTCCTTCTTTACTTTTTACCTTAGCAAAGTTGAGCTCTTGCACAAGAGAAACGTAAACTCTTTATAGTGGCATTTGATATTCCAACTTGCATTCCAACAACATTCCCAACTCTTACATGTGGTTTGGTGGATTCTTCGAGTGACATTGTAAAATAATTCTCAAACAAATAGAGGAGAAACTACTATCTAAACGCATAGCTTTTATGTGAGTTGGTAGGTTGGTGAGTTGGTAGGTTGGTGAGTAGGTAGGTGAGTTGAGTAAAGTAGCACTATGTAATAATAACAAGAGCGGAATAAAATTTATTTCTCACTCACGTCAAAATAGTATTATCCAAGAGAGGGGTTGGAGTAAAAGCGAATAATATGATTTTAATAAAGCTGAGCCAACCTGTGGCAAGGAGCGAAGGAAAGTTGAATATATGTATCATGAATGCTGGCACGGCCATCCGAATTTTGAATAGAGGGGCAAAAACATGTACTGTAACTAGTGAGTGTTTTATCCGCGTTTGGTGTCATTATACATTGGTGTAGATCCCAACGCAAAAAATTCTGCTTTTCAATATTTTCCGGTTTTTTTTCCTCAGCAAGTACTTTCAAAAATAAAAATAATTTTTTTATAAATATGCAAAATTTAACAGATTTTGACCGTTAGCAGAATGTTTAAGACGAGAGGTGTTTTTCTGTGTATATGTACACGGCCACTTTCGCAGCACTCAACAGAATTCTGATGGCCGGTTGACATTTGCTTCGCACAATATACACCGGAAAAGCATAACACATCATTAAAATAGTCAGCTCTGTTAACTCACAACAAAAATTTCAGCAGCCCACTCCTTATTTGAATACAATTTTCATAAAATACAAAGCTTGTTTGTTGGGCAAAAAAGTAATATTTTCTACAGACGAGAGGAACATGATATTACTCGAGAAATATTATCTTCTCATATTCACTTTACTCTTTCTCGTTTGACAAAAAGCTTGAAAGGCGCATCATTATAATATTTTCATATTCAATTTGAGTCCGAGACTCAAAAGTACCTAAATATAAGTACAAAAATATAAATCTTTTTGTATGTGTATTCTACATGACTAACTTTTTCTTTTTTAAATTTGTCAATGGTGATTACTTTTTTACATTAATCCAATTAAGTTTTCAGCAAAACATTTTCAATTATAATTCCCCAAATCCTGATTTGACGAGATATATTTTGTTACAGATATATAATTGTGTTTTGGTAACTTAAGCGTGTATTTTAATGACGTCATGTAGGTAGGTATTTAAAATGCAGGTTGATTGGCATGAATAACTATGAAATTCAAAACGATGTAATGTGTAATTTGATATCAAAGCTATGGTCCTGTTATTTTGTTTGATGTTGATGAAATGTTAGAGAACGTTTTGTCTGACAGACATTTCAATTATCATGATGTAGATCAAACCTTAATTAGCTACGTATCATGTTCCAGTTATTATATGCCATTGTAAAACAATATTATTTTACAGCATTAGAACAAGTTTACTTAGCATTTTATGATTCTGCATCTGTACCTACTTCAAACTGTTTCTTTTCCCACTTGTCATGCTAATAATTTAGGTAACTCTGACGCCATTCAAGTACGAAACAAAAACGGAGTTTACTATTCAATTTACAAAAACAAGCACTACAAAAGAGTATGCTTGTTAAAACTAGATGTTTTTGAATCAACACATCTAGTTTTAACAAGCATCAATTCAAAGAGCTATATACATATTATACTCTTTTTGATATTCTTGATAACTCGTTTTTGTTTTGAAAACTATATAGTATGAAGACACTGAGCGTGTAACAAACGTGTAATACCCTAGGTAATGATAAAGTTTTCCAGTATGCTAGAATGCTGGACGAGTGGAAATTCTTAAAAAATGTTGTGTAAACATTACAACAAAATGTTAGAATTGTCACGTTTTACTTATACAGTGAAACCTTTGTTTCATTATATGATTTATGAAAAATAGTAGAAAATATAATTTGGAGAGTAGAGCAGTGGCGCATGTAGGGGGTTTAAGTGGCTGAAGCCCCCCCCCCCAACTTTTTGGACTTTTCACTAGATAAAATCAGGTTTCTCCCAAAATCCAAAAAAAGAATGTTATTTTTGCCGTAAAATTGCAAAAAATCACAAAAAGTTTCGCTCTACGTGCGATTTTGTTGGAATTTTAATTGATTTTGACCTAAATTTGCGCAAATTTCGGCCAAATTTGCTAAATATTTTTGCTCTGCGCGCAAAACAATTGGCGTATATAACAAAGTTTACTCAAGCCCCCCCCCCCCCAATATGTGATCTGGATACGCCCCTGGAGTAGAGTGTTACATTTCATCTTGTTAAATATTAGTAGTGCTCTTGCATCAATATAGTTTTGTTTTCTTAAGGTTCAAAGCCGTATCCAGAAATCGATTTCGGGGGGGGGGGCAAATTAAACATGAGGTACAATACAAACGTGCCCGTAAGCGAGAAAAATTTAGTTAAATTTGTGTCAAAATCAATGAAAAATGCTTCAAATTTTCGCGTACCACGTAAAACTTTACGATTTTTTGCCCTCTCAGGGCAAAATAACCTATTTTTTGTGATTTCGGGGGGCTTTCCCGAATTGCCGGTTTGTTCCCCTGCGTACTAACGTACTTTGTTAAGGCTTGAAAGCTTCAACTGTACCAAAAAAAATGTATTATTATTCAATTTATATTTTCTACACGGCAAAAATAATATTTATAATTATTGCTGCTCTAAGCGGAAGTTCTAAAGAACAAATAGAGGCACAAACATCAAAGTATCAAATCAACTCATAAATATATTAAGGTAGGTACCTGGGTATTGTGTACTTCTTGTCATTCAGTTTTGTGAAAGTGCTTTCGCCTGCTCCACTGCACTTATTTTGACCAATTTTAATGTGACTAATACCCTTATTTCTATGTCACTATATTATCAGCAAGCAACTTTTCATCTCAAATAGTCGAATATGCATCATTAAATCATTATGTATGTTTATCCATCCGTATAGCTTTCATACGATACTATAAGTAACATTGAATTGGGATATAAAGTAACGAAACTATAAAGTATTAGTATATAGTTGCAATGAAATTACATGGTGTATTCTGATTATATAAACATAAAGTATAAATAGTAATATTAAACTTAGTATCGCCATTAAGAATGATGTAGAGAAAACAAATTGAGTCCAATATAGCAATATATTATTGTAGACCTATATTCTATCATGTATCGGCAGGACGAATTTGAAGCCAAATCAGGAACATGTTTTTTTTAAAAAGTCAATTATTTTAGTTTGCTTTTTATTATAAATTGTGCCTAATCATAGTTACAAAACACATGCATTTATAAAAACATGTAGGGTTATAATATTTTGATAACACTTATGTTTTTGGCTATATAGTATAATAAATTGCTTTAAATCTAAGTTTTCCTAATAAGCCAGGTACAATAGATACCTGGAGATGTTAAACACAAGCTTATGCATCTAAAGTAAATAGTAAAAGCCCGAAAACAAGGGTTTTTGATTATTTACCTTGTTTATAACAGAATTTAAATGAAACCTTAGCAATACTACCTACGTAGTATGAAAACTTCAAAAGCTGCATGTCACCTGAATCGTTATAGAATTTTCGTGTCTTGATGCAGTTTGTAGCTGTGATCCGAATAAAGTTAATGCGTAGTAAGCTACAATTTAATTATAGTTGGGAAAACATTGTCATTATTATGTTATGTATTATTCTAACTGTGTTAATGGTTTACTTCTAGTTGGAATGCATTCATGGAATGAAAATATCTGTTTGCATGATAAATACGTATACAGTGCTAAAGTAGGCTGGATATATTGCGCCTAGTAAAGCTTAGTGGCTATAATAGTTAGATGTTGACTCGTTCGACCTAGTAATCGGATTTATTAAGCACCTACCTACACACAAACCGCAAGCTATTGAGTATATACATGTAAATCTGTACGCACTATACTAGGAATCTGTTTTCCAAGATTTATACACAGTAATTAAGTTTTCCACCTAACTTTGTAAACCTACTCTTTCCGAGGTTGTAGTTCTGAGTAGGTAAATGTCAAAATCGTTGTGCTTGGTAATCATCAACCACCGCCCACAACTTCTATTATTATGTATTCCTTACAAGTTTCCATGGAATGCGCTTTTAAGTTAACCTGGAGGATAATTACAAGCATTATGTATGCAATATAATCCAACTTGAAAGATAAATGGGAGTTTGCATGTATTTCAAAACAAATACATCACTTTGACATTTTGGCAGCAGATTCATCTTAATAAAAATGATGATTTACAAAGCGGGAATATGACAGTTATAAATAACACTTCATTTATTATTTGCAGCAACTAGAAAGTCCGTTTCACAGCAATGTATTATACGCTACCTGACATCAAATTTAATACTAAGTATGATGCAATGTATCCCATTCCTGGTAATTATTAAATACAACATAATCCCAGACAATTTCAATTTAATGTACTTCAAACTGTTTAAAAATAAATTTTAAAGGAAGGAAAAATACAAACGTTAAATGATTCTGTAAAAATTTCCTTAATAGACTAATCGTTTGGGTATATTAGTATTTATAACTGTTTGGTACCTATCTAGTTTCAATATAATGTTCATAAATAATTTATTGATTACACTTCCAATACACACACTGGACAATTTTTTCTAGCCATATTTTTAGTGTAGTATTTATTATTGATTATATGTATAATCAAAATATAGTACAGCTACGCTCTGTATATAATATCTACCTACTTTGATAGTCAGTATAGTATACTGCGAGAAATATAAAAACATATTAATTTATGTCATGGCATTCACTGTAAATATTTTCTTAATTATCCTCAATTTTGATTTAGACTGGCCAATTGAAATATAAGAAAAATACTGTGTGACGATTTCTATGCATGTCTTCAGAAATAGTAATCTATTTCTTAAGTTATTATTGGTAGATGCATGGTGTCATCAAATATTATATCAATGTTAAACCCATGACTTTGATTTGGCTTGGTATTTCAACATGGTTCTATTTAGAACTCTGGTTGATCAATAAACGCTGGGTTTCATTCAAGCTTTTCGTCATTTCTCAGTTGTGGTGTTATTTGTGTTAGTCAAGAAGAAGATAAGAAATTCCTAGGTATAATAATAAGAGTCATTGTCACTTCAAGTAATGCTTAAGTAATTCTGAGATTATGACAGCAAACAAAAGATTACCTATATATATAGTACTTATATTTACTTTATTACACACTATTACAAAGAAGACATACATCTACATGTATAAATAGTATATAAACAGTGGCGTATTTAGGGGGGCTTAGTGGGCTGAACCCCCCCCCCCCCCCAAATTTTTGGACTTTACACTGGATAATATCAGGCTTTTCCAAAAAACCCAAAGACGAGGTTATTTTTGCCATAAAAATGTTAAAATTTTCAAAAATTTTCGCGCTACGTGTAATTATATTGCAATTTACACTGTTTTTGACCTAAATTCGCTAAATTTTTGGCTAAATTTGCCAAATTTTTTTGAGCTGCGCGCGAAAATTTGATTTATATACAATAAAGGTTTGCTCAAGCTCCCTCCAAATGTGTGACCTGGATACACCCCTGTATATAAAGTATATAGTATCAATCTCATTAAATATATCGCATAGGGATATTTGCATGTACACTGTATCTGATTTATACATTGTTATATGTACAACTTATATATGTTGTCATTAAATAGTAGTATTAAGCTGTGAGTGTCATTAAATATTCTGTATGAATGGCTTACTCGATTTGGGACACATTGACACTTCAGCACTTAGAATTAAGCGATAATCACAATGAAATATTACATCGTACTCCAGAGGATGTTATTAATATTTTCATTGCTTAAGTAAATGGATATTTAGTACAAAGACGGAAATAGCTCAATGTTGACCACATTGAGTATCCGGGAAACAAATCGCAAAACTCTAGCTATGATAATAACCATTGCAAACAATATTATGCTATCCTCATTTGTCTCCATGCCATTTTATGCTTATGGCAATTCGTAAGTTCTTAAAATAAAAACATTAATACCACAATGACTGCAACATTGAGTACCTAATCTATATAGAAATTTGCAATAGAATATTGCAGTATTTATATTAGTCGTATACATTTATGTTTTTTGGGAAGTAGTAATAAATAACTAGTTCCAAAGTTTATAGCTATCAACAAAGTTATTATTTATAACTACATTGTGTTGCTACAAACCTCTTGTTGCTACAAAGATTCAGTGTACCTAGATTCCCATTTTTAATGCATTGTGACAGTGTAAGTGCACATAACCTAACAGTCATTTTCATTTGAGTGTCTAAGTGGAAAGTTCTATAAAAGGTTTCGGACTTCTTCCGGGAAAATTTCTTTTTTGTCTATTTTAGTAAATACTTTCAATTAATACATAAATTCAAATCATAAATTGCACTGACTACACGACAAAATATAAAATTAATTATTTAGTATTTAAGGTACTTATTAAGTAATCACAATTAAATTATAAATTGAGCATAATAAAAAATAATAATAAAATGATTAAAATAACCTTAAGTTTAAAAAGCAGTTAATTTGAATTAGGTAAAAGAGTATCATCGTTCCAAACGTTTCTCGAATTTGAATTGAGACAGAATATTATACCTAGCTAGGATTCTGAGTGATATTGACTTTGAAATGCATTTCGATTTGTTCAACCTTATTGTGACTGACTTGTGAACATTTATAATGCAGTAATGCTTAGGTGCATGTGGTACGTGGAAAGGACACTGAACGATAAAAGCAAAGATAATATTTGTAAGTCAGGAATGGTGAGTGTGGATTTAATAAATATGTACAGACATGCAGGACTAAAGGCGGAAAATCAATACGAAATTCGTATAATATTATCCTCTAGACGCACATCACTGTTGCTGAGACTGTTGCTGTGACCAGTGTAAATATTTAGTTCCATATATATATACAATGTACCAACATTATATTATTATTCCGTAAAGTAAAGTCCACGCTACGAGATGAGATAATGTACCTAAACATAAATTTTAAATATAGTAAAACTAAAACGGTAGTATAAATGTACCTTTTTGGTGTAGAGTTATACAGTACTATTATCTGTAGTAGTGTAGTGTAGTTTAGCTATACAATAACACTGTCGCCAACTAGAATTTCATAATTAGCTACTTTGGGAAATGCGTAATGTATTTATTGTAGCTGTACTGTATGTGTGTAGTCGCAGACTTTGTTAGTAAGTGTTAACAACAATATTAGACGAAGCGAATGAAAAGGAACGAATGAATCCATACAGCAAAACGAAAGAGACAGACTCAAGTTGCGTTTCATTCTGTATTTTCATAAAAGCAGAAGTCTATGCTATAGCAGCTGCAAAAGTCGAATGCATGTGCAACTTGTTTTCCTCGTGTGTGTTCTGCTTGTGTTCACTCTTGAGAATTGTTGAGTGGGATGTGGTTGTGTGAACGTAAACTAATTCACATTCCTCTTAGTCCGTTTTCAAATTCGGGCGTTTTCAACACTCTTCCTCGCATTTATTTTCATTTTACAGTTTATTTGTGTACACATCTTCAGCAAACATTTCTCGAAAAATACATTTCCTCTGTTTCATTAGCGTATTAACGTTCTGACATATGGAAAGAGAAATAATATAAAATCTCATAACGCCCCATGTGGCATTATTCGTTAGACCACACTGAACACATCCAATAAACTTGAGTGATGTATTTATTATATCATTAATCTTTTCAATACTGAGGCTAAATCTGCTCCAGTGTTTATTTTGGGCCTTTTGCCTACGATTTTAGCGAAATCGTGTAATTGGAAAATAATTTGTACACGTAGAGCACTTCTCCATGAGATTGCTACTTCATTGAATGAAACGATGCATGGAAAAATACTCAGAGTATAAAATGCGTGGAAAGATTAAATATTGAAGAAAATGAGATTAAATTTCGTCTCCAATGAAATTTCAGTTAATTAAGACTATTAAAAACATTAATTAGTCACCGTGAATTTGAAATAAATGAGCTCTGGAAGACTAATTACATTTATTATACACTTAGTAAGCCACCTCCGGTGAAAATCCTTTGCACAGAAAAACAATTTTGTATCCTAAGTACATGTACCTCTATACGTTTCGTATCCCCACTATAACAAAATATTTGTTTAAGAATAGCTTATCGCTGTGTACAAATGTGGGTAGATATTTATAACCTTTTAACTTTAAAGGTCAAAGCGTCTAATGATGTTAAAATCTTAATTCAACCAGTGTGTCTTTATGCACGCTAAATTTGAAATATTTCTGTCATTACTAATTGAAATTAGCTATTATTAGTATCTTTCGTATATACATATATATTATATATTTCATGACCCTCTGTTTTAATGTATAAATTGCATGTTTACTTTTCTTTGCAGAATTCCAAGAGTCCGTTTCTATTTTGAGCATCCCTGTTCTATAATTGAAGAATTGACGACATATAGAATAAACTATCCGGGTGATTATCATCAACTCTAATCACATGAGTCAGAAACCACCAAACAATATACAAACAAGCTAAAGACAACTGCATCTTCTTAATATCATCCGTGTATATAGTTCGTGCCAGGCTTTATTATTATTATTTTAATCTTCGCCTACTTGTGTCTCAGCGGAATGCAATGTTATTCCTCTGAGGCGATAAAAGGATACTAGGAACAAGTTGTATATTTATTTACCTGCTGAAAGTGTGCAGATGTTGTGTGAGTCCCATTTAACACAAACACAACAGAAGAAAAACATTGCAGCCGGTGGAATTGCAATTGGTTGGTGGTCTGGAGCGTACAGGCCACACACTTAACCCAACTTCGACTATAAATACCACACAGTCTCAATCTTATTCCTCCAGTTGATCCGAGGAACCCGAGCAGAGTATTAGTGTAAAAACATATTACCTGCATTGCAATTTACAGTGCATTCTCCTACACATTACTCATTTTATTTCTATAGGGACCAAGGCTCAAGAAAAATTAATCATCGAGGGATCGAGTGGTGTGTAGTAAAACAAAACAACGTCACACACAACACAAAAGCAAACAAAAGATATTCATTCAAACTCGAATGTCATAAAAAACTTACATTTCTCAGAATCATCATATATGACTGTACAACGTAAACGCACGGCAGCGGTATACAACTATTACTCATCTTCTAGTAATTACATGTGTGCTCTTGCAAATAATTGACGTGTGTGTTTGTGTGGTACGTGTTTGCATTGTGAAGTGTTACTTTGTTGCATACTTGCGTAAAAACGTGTTTGTATTATACAGTTGTGCCATAACACAATAATAATATACACATACAACGATATATCTTACAGATTGATAGATACAGTGTTAATAGTGATTCTACTATTAAAGTCAAGGCTATAAATCAACTATTTATAATGGAATATTGCTGCAAAACAATTCCTAGTAGCAGAATTTAATAAGTAACGTAATGTGCGTCAGTCAATGAATACTAATTTTCGTTTTCAAGTACAAAAATGAAAACTAGGAAACTATTCTATTAATAAGAATGTTTATAGTTGTTTAGTTAGAAAAGAGTTATAAAGAGAGTGCCTGGAGCACGAAAGCTTGATCGTTAAATATTTTCTTGTTATTTTTATTACATTGATTGTACTGAGTAAAGTAATGGAAGGGGAGGAATTTTTACGTACTTGTATTTCTAGTAGTAGTAATAGTAGTACATGTAATTCTTGGTGCAAGCAAAGACTGCAACGAGAGAAAGAAAAGAATGGACCATCGTCTAGTCTAAAACAATTCACATTACAAGTCCCACCACTACTAAACATTATTTCAACTGCTGAAAATTGTCTCAGCCATTTCATGAAATGCTGCAATAATTTTTGCAAGAGTAGCTGCTACAGTGGTATTAATGGGTCCTTGGACGACGACAATAATTGGATGGTCGATTCTTGTTACTCGTGTCGTGAGAATAATGAAAATTATTATTGTAACTGGCGAAAAGGCAAAAGTGGTAATAATAGACGGTGTAATGGGCCCCTGCAGCATTGCCCAGACGATAATAACAATAGAAGTTCATCCACTAAGGGAATTAAAAGTGGAACACCAAACTTCCGTGTTGCTGCATTCAGACCCGTGTTAATTTCTGCAGTTGTTCTATTTCTACTTCTGTTTTTTCTGCCACAGGCGACCCATGCAAATCCATTTGGTGGCATGACCAAGAGTTTTGATGTAGAAATTAATAATAATAGTGCCACACAAGAACAAGAGGATGATTTAGATCAAGTGAAGGTTCAAGGAGTGTATCACACCCAAGTGCAAAATTCTCGGAGTCTCAGGCAATTGAGTAACAGTCATAATTGCTTTCTCCGTGATGAGGATACGAAAGAGACAGTAAAGGGAAACGGAGGAGAAAACAGGAATGTAGCAATTACGCAGAAAATTCTCAAGTGCAATGCAACCAATGACTTGACTGAAACCTTCAACCAATTCCTTGAAGATTCAAACGTAAGATAAAAATCCAATTAAATTTTATGACACATTTTTCAACATAAATAATTTCGATTTAATGTTATTGCTAATTGTTTGATTCTAATATATCGTCGTGTTAATCGTAAAAAGCGACAACTTGATTTTGTATATCCTAAAAATGCGACAAGTTGATTTTGTATATTTAACAAATGCGACAAGTTGATTTTGTATATTTAACAAATGCGACAACTTGATTTGTATATCGTAAAACGCGACAAGTTGATTTTGTATATATCAACTTGTCGAGTTTTACGATATACAAATCAAGTTGTCGCATTTGTTAAATATACAAAATCCACTTGTCGCATTTTTAGGATATACAAAATCAAGTTGTCGCTTTTTACGATTAACACGACGATATCCAGAAAGTTTAAGGGAAATCGAAATATTATTATATATTACATTTCTTTTAAATACTTTTTGTAGATATTTTAAAAACTAGCTAAATATACATTATTTCAACAATTACTTTTTTAGTTAGTTATTTAATTTTTTATCGAAATTGATTCGCTAACTAAATATATTGTAGCTAAAAGTTAAACTACTAAACAAAAGTAAAAAAATCAAATTGATAATTAATGGACACAAAAATTACTTGGTACCTATCATATATTATAAAGTCTTTCCACATAATATTATATGTAGGTCATAATGCTTAGGTAAACCGTTAGACTGTTTATTTGTTGTTATAAATAGAAGAGGGATTTTTATCGGCATTCTAAGAAATGTTTGTTATGTGCTTTGTGTTTTCAGGTGGATTCCATGTTGATAGATTCCGTAGAAATCACCCATAGTTCTTTCGACACGTTGGATTTAAGTGAATTCTCAATATTTGGGAATATCAAGAGCATTCGTGTGACTCAGTGCAACGTGAGCAAAGTTATTGGACCTGCTCCATCCAGTCTGAAGTGTCTCAACTTGTCATCGAATAGTCTGAAGAGCATAGATTCCTCTGTGTTCACATTTGACAATAATACACAGGAACCATTGCCTCACTTGTCCTCAATTGATCTCACACATAATCACATCTCAGAATTTCCCAAGAATGTGTTCAATTTAAAACAGCTCACTTCACTCAAACTATTTGGTAAAAATTCCAATCTTTTCAAACATACCGTATTTTCTCTTTATTTTTAATCTTTTCTTTGTTGAAATGATGTACACACGAATGAATTCATGTTTTCGTTTTATTCTTACAGATAATCATTTCAAATGTGACTTCTTTATGCACAAAATGGCCGAATGGTATACGGATTTTGATAAAGACACGTCCGTCCTAGTCGACTCGGATGAAACAGTGTGTAAAGCCCTATATGACAACGTTAGAACTTTCCAATATTCAATTTTGGGAGTACTCAAAGCTAGGAAGGTATTAAATCAAACTCAAATTATTCGGTTTCATTTAAAGTTATAAGACCAGAAAATAAGACCCTGGCATTTTGACCCGTACGTCCTTTGTTCATTCAATGATATTCGTATTAAACGAACCTGGTTGGATTATAATTCCAGGCAATTGTAGAAAACGTCATATATATGGTTAGGGAGCAAATGTCATTAGATTAATATGTAGTTGTTATATTAACTATAAATATTCAAAATAGAACTGGAAAACAATGAAGCCTAGAATAATGGTAGGGCATTCATCAAAGTAACAAAGAAAGACTTCAAGGAAATCCAAACTTCTAAGTACATACTACAGAACTGTCTAAGAGGATTAAAATAAATATAATGAGGTTGTCAAATTTTGAGAACTGCTTTTGTCTTACAATACTTGTAGAGATGTACAACCGATAACCAGAACCGAAATTCAAATACTGAAGTACTACTGAAATATATAATGCATTTATTATTAATCTATTTTTGGGTTTCTAAGCCATGTGATTTTGAGTTTAGAAGCACTTTTGCTTTATAAATCGTTTTTATAATCTTTAAAACAAGCTTAAAATATAATTCCAGTTCTAAAAGGAATAATTACTTTGACTTGATAATCTATTTGTCAAGAAACTAACTGACAATTTCTTCGTCTTCTGAGGGAAAATTATAATTTTTAAACTTTTTTAGTGGAAATAAATTCCTTCATTTTTGAGAGAAACTGAATTCCTTCATTTTACAGAAAAAAATTAATTCCGTCTTTGTTTGAGAGAAAATCATTTTTCTCATTGCTCGAAAGAAAATTACTTCTTTCAATTTCCTAGTGGTAGTATATTTCTATATTTAGGTACTAAAACGTCAATTCAATTTTTTATATCTCTATAAATGATGGATAGCATTTGTTGCAATCCATGTAATCAAAAAGTAGTCAACCTTTCGGAAAAATGTTAATACTTTTGAACCTTTTGAGATGTTTGCGACCGCAAAAAGATTAGAGCGGGGCATTAAGTGAGATTGAGAAGAAGTGATTTGAGTTCGAATTGCATTGTATCCCAAGTTCCAGTCCCAGACGTCTGGTTGGATTCGGTATATTTATATTCATTTTAATTTGCAGAGTTTGGATGAGACTTGTGGCAGAGTGAATCAAACCGAATGTCCTGGATGTGCCTTGTTCGCTGTGCAACGTGAACCTGCACCGGGGTATCCAATTATACACAGAAGTCGCAACGGTTTGGTGATATCCATTTCTCTAACTTTGGACTGCTCTTCCAAAAACCTGACGCATTTGCCGGATGTTCCCATACAGACGTGGGAGCTCAATGTGTCCAATAATCGCATCAAAGACTTGACTCCTTTGAAAACGAATCGTAACTACAGCAGTCTCGTTATGCTCCACGCCGAAAATAATCAAATCAACGTGACCACTTTGCAAGACTCACCTTTTCTCAACACATTTGCCATTCTCGATCTCAGAAACAATTCGATTTCCCACGTAAGTCATCTAAAAAGATTTTCTTGATAAATCTCTTACACAAACACACGTCAAGATATTTCATTTTATCATCTTTTGGAATTTACATGATTTAAGGAGATTGAATTGTAACCCAGATGGTTGTAATAAATAATAATTGTTATTGCTAATAGCTTCCCTCAAATTTGCTGTCGAGCATTAAGGAAATTGATGGCCAAGGACAAATGACCCTGGGAGACAATTACATTGAATGTGACTGCGACACTGTCAAAGAAGTTCGGGTAGGTGATTAAAACTTTCCACTTTACTTTCAAATGCTGCGGAAACATACAAATTTATTACAATTACTTAGCGGGGAAGTAAACACCTGAAATTGAAATATTAGAGAACTCCAAACTATTTTCAAAGATTATAATTACAGCTTAACATAGATTTAATATTTGTTTCCTTAATTGACATTTCAGCCTATACTCATCATGCTAAGCACTAAGAAAAGAGTCAAGGATATTGACTACATTTTCTGCAAAGGACTTAAGACTACAGACGGAAATCACCCTCTTCTTGTAAGTATATTCTTTAATTCCTCACACTGCATGTGCAAAATTTTATCAGTTAGCTTAGAATTAGACAAGTACACAAGGATTAAAAAGAAAATATTTGGAAAATGCACAATGCATTCATTGGATCGATCGTAATAAATATATAATTATTTATGGCTAAAGTAGCAAATTAGTTATTATTTTATACATTATGAAACCTTAAAGTGTCGTTTTCGAAATATAATTAAAAAAATTGTAGAATGCAATTCTCTTATTTGTATATGGTCGCTCTATGGATGGAAGTGACTGAAAACTTATATTTAAGGACAAATGTACAGATAATTTCAATTTAAGCTTCTTAAATATAAAGTGGAAATGTAATATATTTTTGGTATTCCTATTTGAGCAGATCCGAGATTTACAGTACGCCGACGTGTGCAAAACGGAGGAAAACGGAAGCAATGAGTTTTGGGTGTACGTTGTGATTGCAATGGAAGTGGTGTTGATAATGGGAATTGTTGCAAAAGTGTGGCATGACCAAAGGATCTTTCGACAGACGGGAGTATTGCCTTGGTGCTCTGCAAAAATGCCTCGTCTGCCTTGTGACGCAATGCTTGAACGAATCAAAGACCCTCCGAACTACAACAACAACGGACATCAACAGCTACAATCAGCTCAAAGGGAAATGCGCTCAGGCTCTAACTGCACCACCAAATCAGGAAAATCTAGTCGCTCGTCCTCAGCTCAAAGCTCATCTGTTTGAGATCAAAAGTATTATTATGTAATCGAAACCACATCAAAACACATAAAACCTCATGAGCCGTGTTGAACTCTGAACTTTGAATTTCATCAGGAGAACACAACCACAAGAAACTAATAAATGCCAAACATACACCAACAGTACTGTAAAGCATGTAAAGTGTATTATAAAGAAAATTACTTGTGCTTTCATACACCACAAATATTAAAATATTTTTAAACTTTCTTATTAGTTACTCTATGACTAACAATAAACAAAATATATTTAAAGATTATATTATACATACCTTTATGTAAATACCGTAATTTTAATAATTAGCATATTTATGAAATTAGTAAGTATATGGATGTTGTATTTGTTTTAATATGTTTAGGAAAAACATTTTTATACATTGTACGTACGTAAGGAAAATTTAGGAGTATTGTTAGTCAAAATACCTAGCTAGGTACCTATCTGGAATAAGATGACTATCACATAAATCTGGGTTAAGGAGGATCGTAAACGTGATGTTAGCTCGGTTTTGGTGGATTATGTAGCAATATATATCTCTGAATCAAAATTGAAAGGTAGATTTTTTTACATCTCAATTTTTCCTTTGGATCAACCAATAATTCTTTACTATGCTACATTATGCAACTGTTGTTGCTATAGATATTTTGAATGTCTGCTAGTCATAAATCTTACTTTTTCTCTGGGCTACGTGTAAATGAAACCTATTGGCTTACAAATATGTCGTGAAATTATAAATACCGTTTATTGCAATGAAAATAAGTAATTGACTGAATGATATTTTACTTTTAAAAAGTGTTAAAGTGAAATTTATTTGTATGTACATAATTTTATAACAATCCGATGTAATAAATCTATATGGATCTATATATTACTTAACTAACATTTTGCATATTATGATACAGAAATGTTTGGAAATTGTACCTAAGGAACAATTTCATTGTCTTTCATTATAAGTCTTTCCTTTGTCACCGTGACTTGACTTTCATACTCAAAATAGTTAAGTCAAAATAACAATTAACATCAAAATCTCAATTATGAATTTTATGTATGATGTGTGATTTCTATCAGTGTCGTATACAGAAAAAGATTTGGGGGAGGGAAAAATACCTATATGAGTACATATATGAAAATTTGTCTAAGATCTCATCGTTTTTTGAACAAAGATTTGAACTTTTGATTTCAGGGGATAGAATTGCCCGTTTGTCGACTTTGTCCATCCATCCTCTGTATACGACCCTGATTGTTATCAGACAGTTATGTTTGAGAGATGTCATGGATTTTATTACCAATATTATCTTTTCTGCGTCAAATTTATTTGCAAATAATGAATCGATTGATGGATAGGGGTAACTCCAAATGGTTGGTCAAAATAAGAAACTTTGTCGCTATGCCATACTCATTTGTTTTTCTTCTAATATAAACATACATGAAGTTCTCCTTTCAGTTACGAGTGTGTGTATTTAATAAGCGAGGTAAAAACACGTCATACTTTACATTGTATACTTAACTGTGATAAATATTTTAGGCAGGCAGAAAAGGATGCTACAGGAAAATGACAAGGTATTTTTAAAAGTGTTCCTTGTTTTGTTTGATCAAGTGACCAACAATGCCACACTACTGACATAATGTTATAGGCAGTCGTGTTTTCAAATCATTGTAGATTGTATTATTTAATTGAAAGTCCATTTTACTTTATTGTTTGTAATTGCAGTCCGCCTGAGATTTTACAACTTAAATAATATGCTAGTTATTTATTTCAAACTTTTGTCCGAAATATTTGTTTGGCGTTTTCAACCATTTCGACCATTTAAAATCAAATTATGTTCCACACAATAGACTACACACTTATGTTCAACGGTACGTAATTCATAAGATAGACAAAACGGAAAAAGGTTCGAATTATTCATTTTTAGCTCTTTTATTGCCGGTTCCATCTACGTTCGTGTTTGATATGGATTCTTCTCGTTTGCAACTCTACTAGTAAATTGTATATCAGTACAAAATAATTATACCCTTCCCAAAATATTATGATACAAAGTTTTTTTTTAAAAAATACATACAAACTTTAATTGTTTCCAAACTGTTCTCTTTTGTTTATTTCATAGTTTGGGTAATAAGACTAATTACATAGGTAATGCAGCAACAAATTGGGCATCAATTGAGATGGCGTAAAGAAAAAATTTGCTAATTTTTGTTTGGAAAACGAAACTATTCATCAACGACGAGTTTCAAAAACAATAAACTAATTTTTCCCCTTTATTCCTGCAACTATGCATGAACCTATGTATGAAAAATAAATTACCCTACAATACTTTTCAAATTCAAAACTTAATAATAAGGCGCAAAAAGTTCTACAAATCTTTAATAATCCTTAAAGCTCACGACCTTGCAAAATAAATTCCCAGGCTCTAAGTACCTATGTCAGTAGGCAATACCAACTAAAATTCTAACCAATGCAAAATTAATTATTACTTGTGTGAAATTGGGAAGACATCGTCAGCCGATTTGTATATAGGTACGAAAAAAATTTGCTTTTAGAATAACACAATTAAGTTCACTTGAAGATACATTTAATATGTTGTCCTATTCACACTAAAAGTTGGACACTTTCTTTTAGACTAAATAGATATAAAAATGTAGAACTAGTAAAAACTGAATGCATTTCGTTAAGAACATGTAGGAGTAAAGAGTTAACATTAATAGCTCACATCCGATTTTTCTGGAAGTTCCCACTAATCAATTAAAAGTTACGACAACCTTACTTAGTCTTTGTCTATACGGCTACAAAATTGTAGAACAGATTCTTAATTTTACTATTTCACATTTAAATGGTTTTAAGCTTTTACTATTTGGGGTGATTTATTGTCATATTTTCATTCTTAATTTTTATAACAATGGGGTTACTTAATATTTTTCATTTAATTCTATTTGCGGACCTAGTGTTTTGCAAAGTAGACATACATTCATTTTACGAAGAAGTATTGCTAGTTCAAAGACTGTTGGAGAATTTAAAGGTCGACAGTTGTTCATTAGTCATCAATTTGGCTCGTTGCCCGGACCCGAAGCCCGAAGATGTCTTCGGCCGCCTATAGCCGAAGGCGTCGGCCGCCTTTAGCCGAATTCGGGTTCGCGCAAAACGGCCT
>JAQFYB010000400.1:0-56891 GCA_034694085.1 Pogonognathellus longicornis
CTCTCAAATTTCGTTAAACCGTACTACGGTTTAATCGGTCATTTACGGTATATTGTTTTCCCTAAAAAATAGTTGAGAGAATGTGTTTACTACGCACGCAGTCCAAATTCTTGGCTGCATGGATTTCATTCAATTGCTAACATAATCAATAAATAATTTTTTGAGATTTCTGCCTAGGTAGGTGTCATTTAGGAGTTTCATGAGCTGTTTCTCTACACATTACGTTAGCAGGCCAAGCTCAACCATATAGATACTAAGATATGAAAACATTATTAACAGCCCACATGAACATAATTTGCTCGGTTATTTCTTCAGGTGACACTAAGTACTCTTGACGACTTGACTTGCAATGCACTTGTGCGTGTAGGGTTTGTGTGTGGCTCATTTATGAAATGACACAGCATTTTGGCAAATTTACAACTTTTAGCACAGTTCAAGTAGTTTCTGTTAGCTATGCGATATGATTGTTGAGCGAGGACATTAATAAATACAGCACACACATGTATCATAAGGACAAATTGCCTACTACACGTGCAAACTTAATAAACTTGTCATTGTTGACACTAAAATCTTGTTAGTTGCCTTCACATCTATCCAAGAGACAGAATAATTTTGGCCCAATGAGTTTTTAATAATAAAATCAAGTCGGCTGAGAAAAACGGCCATGGACATCATGATACATATACAGTGGGCGAATTCGATAGTCCAACTCCCACCCAACGTGTGTGTGAGATAATGGTAGAGCAAAAAATGTGAGACGTGGTGTTTTTGTTACATTGTCTTGTCAGTTCTTATATGGAATCTGCCACATTCTGTACTCTACTCACACAAGGCAAACTAAATTCAATTCAGGTCAGGCTCTAATCCCCACATTTCCATTTTTTCTTCAGAAAACTTGACTGCACATGTAAACTGATTGTATCGTTAAATCTTGGTACTTTTCTTTTAATTGATTTCCATGTTTTCTACAGAAAATTACAAGGAGCATTATCAAGACAAGGTGTTGGCAGAGATCTTCTAAAGAAGAAAGCAATTTTGTCGAATTTGTGCAGGGTAAGCATTAGCCAGCTAATATGATAAGAATTTAGCGAAATACTCTGAGAAGAGTGTGTGTGTGTGCTTCTACAAGGAGAAGAGTGTGGTAGGTGCTTTTAGCAGTTTTGCCTTTGTGCACAGCTGGGAGACAGCAATTTGCGTGTTGAAGCTCTCTGGTTGTGCAGTAATTAGACGAAAAGGTTGCCAGTGAATCCCCTGCTTGTTCTTTCTGCGTCTTTCCATTCCATTAGAAGATTATATTGAAGAGCTGGTGTAGTGTTTACCTTGGACTTGAGAATTCTGGTTGGATCTCAACTCAACGTTGCATCTCCCTGTCCCAGAGCTCCACACTCCACCGCACCGTGTGCACAAGAGTAAAGAAAGGCAGGGAATTACCGATGGATTAAAAGTAGGATTTCATTAGTGGCTTCCCTTCGCTTGTCTTGGCTCTTCCACTTCAACTTAACGTCTAACTCCACTAAAGTTAAGTAAAGGATTGTCATGTCGCTTTGCCCAACTTCACTTGCCTCCATTTCACTCTCCGCTTTTACTATACCAATGTAAAATGTATTTCCGCGAACTCACTCCGAGTGTGCACCATGCGAAATAAGAAATCAACAGGAACACACACTCTAGAGCCCTATCTCATCACATTCATCTCATCTCTATATATGAGAGTGGTGTGCAAATACTTGTACGTGCACGAAAAACAGATAAGGACAACAGAAGCAGGACAAGCCATACAACACAAAAGACATTACGCCACAGCACAAATCCAAGAAATTAAGACAGCTTTGCCATTACCCAATGTTTGTTGTATATTTGTGATACACACGGGTTCTTGTTCTAGTAGTGTGGCGGTACATTGTACATTGTACTATGCAGGAGTTAAATAAATTGCACTGCACATGCATAATAATGAATGAACTTTGGATGCATATATATATACCGGGTCGGGTACTACACCAGTGAGTCGAATGCTGGCAGTGACAAGATGCAATGTAATGGTGGCCGAGTACGGAGTAATACACAGATACCAGGAAGTCGGTTTATTAAGTCACGCTTGAACAAAAAAGAGCTCTGCAATTTAGGTGCAGCATTCCTAAATACGCGTTGTTCACACTAAATGCAGGAAACCAAAAATATATTAGCTGATATTAATAGTCTCGTATCGTAATGGAGTCATTTGGAGATAGTTTGTTACAGTGCGCAAAGCGCACTGCATGTAAAGATTGTGATGGCATTATTACACTGAAGTATGTGTATAGCCATAGCCGTATGCAGTGTTTGTGCCAATCTCGACTGATAAGTAGAGCAGCTCTTGCAGCTAACGTTTCGAGTTCTTATCAGTGAAATAGTTTCACTTACAGTTCGCGAGTATTGGGTATAATGCCAGGCTATGGTTTATATGGTAATGTGTATTGTAAGTGTATTGTATGTTTTTCTTTAGTGCAATGCAGAATTCGTGACTGCGTGTATACGTTAGCTGTTGAGACTTTGGGTGACGGGAGTTGTGTGCAAGGAGTTAGGTACAGTGATAAGGAAGTTGGAGCTTGTGATATCCGGTGGAAATTCTCTCCAGAAGAGTCGTCACACAGTCCAGCTCTCGTTCCACTCTTTTCTTCTGGTCCAGGAAAAGCAGTGTAAGGGAAAACTGAGATTCGATGGCTGCTCTTGTAGCTAGAATGCAATAAACATTTGAACTGACAAACTCCTCCGTCCTATATTCTTATTAAGATCCACTCAACTCTGCAGAGGTTACGTAAGGTTAGTTTAAAATTGTGTTACGGATATACAGACACATTGCGTCCGTTGGGTAGACACAACGTTCATACGAGATTTTAACAGGACCTTTGCTCTTGCGTTTTATATTTGGCTGTAATAATATGACATGGAAGGGAAATGGAATGAAACAATGGAAGGGTGAACATAAAAGAGCGATGTGATACTTTTACTCCCGACTCTTGTCCTCTTGTCTGTCTCTCTGTCGTCATTTCAAATTCCACTCTTCTGTTTTTGTGACATTTCTATTAGGCTTTTATATATTTCTGTGTGTTTGAGGAAGACAAGGAAGTGAATTGGACACAGACGCAGCCAGCAGCGACTAGTTTACTTGTTGTAGAAGGACAATATAGTTAATGCATGTAGAACTGGCTGTCCCAGTAATATGAAGTCTGTGTGTGTGTACGTATGAGTGTGTTGAGTGAGGCAGTAAACATTTCTACGATAGTCTGACTCGGACGTATATAAAATGTAATAAAGTTGAGTGTGGAACTAGCTGGAGCGTGCATGTAGATGTACGGGTACGGAGCGGCGTGTAGTGTGTGTGTTTGTGTGTTGGTGGTGCATGGCGGTGTGGTGTGTGTAGTGTATGGGAGTTAGTGTCAGTGGAGTGGCACTAAACAAGACAAGCCAGTCAGCTGAATAGGAATATAATGCGAATGACTTTCCCTTGCCGTTTAATTAAAGAGTTGGCCAAAGTAGTCAACTCGACTTGACTGGTAAACTCGGCTAACAAGTCCAGTCAACTCTTGTGCTTCTGGATGCTTTGGCTGTGCCATAATAAAATAGTTAGCTGTGCCTTTGCCTCCTCATCTCCCATCCGCCATGCGATGCCTACTTCCCATAAATGCCTCTACACTCCTCTCCCAGTCAGTCTCTGAATGCATGCACAGATATTTGTTATGGCAAATGTACTCCATATTATTATTTTCCTTCGGGTTGTTTATAGTATTACCAAAGTTCGCTCAAAGAGTCAAAGTCAGACTTGAGAAATTATGGGAAGAGCTCGCGGAGTTGTCCGTGGTCTGGTCCGCCATGGTCTGCTGCCCTGTATGCTCCACATATACAATTCCTTCCTTCTTCCCTTTCCTATCCCATCCTCATGTCTATATGTCTATGCATCCGCACCTTCTTCACCCGCCCAACTAACGCTCCTCCGCTAACAAGAACACAAAGATATAAAGATATTCTTGGCATAATATGCTTAATACTTAGGTACATTTGCTATTATACAGGTTCTCATGTTTTGCTTGTTCAGAGTTAGTTGTGTACAGCGGCAAACTTTGTGGAGGTAGTCTGTTACATAAGTACAAGTGTAGTTGTATGTAGTAAGGAATAGTTGCACTTAAAATAATGGACAATGTGCAACTTTGTTGCTTTTACTTGACGATGTGGCTGGTTTGGGCGAGACAGGGACAACAGAATTCCACGAAAGTCCACGTAGTGAATGCTGAAGATGTATGAAATGATTAAATGAAATTATAGTGGGCTAACATGAAAGTCATAGCCAGAGAGACGTCATTTTTTGTGTTTGTTACGTGAGAAGAGAGGTGAGTGTTTTTCTGTGTGTGTATGTGTGTGTGGATATAGTTCGTCCTTGGATTGGGTGGTAGTGTGTCGTTGGAGCTTCGTCCGTTTCCGGGACACGCCATCCAATGCTCTCCAAATTGGATCTGGTGTAAAATATTTGACGCGAAAGAGATCTCATCTCACAGTGTATAGTGTATAGGTAGAGAAAGGACAGAGAATCCAGTTCACAAGAATAAGTCCATAGTCCTAGTCCAAGATTTCTATTCTCCTCCTAAGGAGAAGTCTGTAAGAATAGGAATACCAACGGAACACAGGAACTGTATACAAGGAGCTTTTGCTGAGTTCGACCCAGTTGAGTCGAATCATCGCTTTTCCTTGAGATTATTATCGTCCAGTAATAATCTATCCATAGTTGGATATTATTTCCAGTCTTTCTGTTTGGGATAAAAATGGCTAATGGAATGGAAAGCGTAGAGATCACATCACGTAGTTAATAGGAGTCTACTAGCAGCAGGGCACAAGCGGCACATCCAGTAATAACTGTACTAAGCGTGTTGTTTAAGAGAGACAGTGCAAACGGAGCTTTTCTCAGAAACATTCCATTTCTTCTTTGGTTGTCTTTTCCCAATTAGATCGTCCATCATAATCTCGTCCTCTATAAAAGTGATAAGTAGAATACTTTGATACTCCTAGTTCATCGTGCAGAGTATAGTCGGCTAAACGTGTCTGTCTGCTCCTTCCATAATTTATGACTTGTCGCTACTTTGCCTTTCCATTTTCCCCAGAATTAGGTGAGGAGAGGACTAACGCAAGCGTCAGTGGAACACATAAATCTCAACACGTTAACTTTCGATGGATATTCAATAACTTTATTTCCTCACACAAATGTTTCAACACCAACTCCCAATTTATGCTCATTTTCGCCTGACCTACAAACTACAAAGTGTACTAAACCTCCCAGTGCGAGTCGAACCCGCACTAATTACAAAATGTATTTTATCAGTCCTCCTAAACAACTTTCATTTTAAACCTTCAAACAAAAGCTATAATATAGTACCTGCTAGTAAGGTAGGCCTTTCCGCACTTTCGCCGAACCTTTGGTTAAAGTGATAGACTGCTAGCCATAAACAACAGGCTACATTTATTTATTTATACTGTATGCTGGCACGAAAAGTTTGCATTCAAAACGCCTCTGACTGTGAGATGTTTCATTTTGTTCGCAGCGTTTGCAATCGTTTGTTACTATTTACAACTACAAAAAATAGCAAAAAAGGAAGTAGGAAGAACCATTTTTTTCTCAGCAAGTTATGTGAGCTTTAAGCAGTATTGCGATTTCGCTTGGCTGATGTGTTTGGTTGCAAAACTTAAATTTGTGTCACCCAATCTGAGTAAAAATGAGGTTAATATGGTTGCTATTCAATTCAATATTTTAACCAATTCGTGTTTTTAGGTAATGAGAAAGGTTTTGAAAATACGATACTTCAGTGTATTATTTTCACGAGACAAGGCAAACTATAGGTAGGTAGCCACTATATAGCCAGATCTACCATAATTACTTGCAGAGTGAATATTTATTGAATTCCTGTTAGCTGGCCAGTTCTAAGCTCAATAACAATAACAGTTTTTCTTTATAGCATTTTCTATTAGGAAAGTTGAATATTAAAGCGATGATTAGAAACAATATTATTCCTTTCGCCGTTTATTTTGCCACCTCCAAAACTACACTTTATGCATGTTCATGCTCTTGGAAATGTAGCACAGTTATTACTTTGCGTTTTAATTCATGGTCCCTGTTTGCATTTGGCTTCCGCTAATTTGGTATGGGAAATAGGGCAATTGAAACAGTAGTGGTCCTAGTCAAGTCATGCTGCAGAACTTCTATTTATTTGCACTCTGGTTACAAACGAATATTTATAGAGTGGAGCAACGACAACAACACAACAGTTTGTTTTCCTTGCTCTTGTGCCTTGTGAGCTAGAGACGGAGTTGTGTGAACTCAATACTCCTTTGTACTTCTGTTCATGTACAGTAAACAGTCAGGCAGCACAATACACAAACGGTAAATGAATGTCTTTGTGACGGATATACGTGAATTGAGGAAACGCCGCAATTCCGCCAATTTTTCCTTTTCCTCTTTCGGGTAAAAGGAAATCCAATGTCATATGACTATGACCTGTTTGTTCTGCCCTGCAATGGGCAAAGTGTAAAGAAAATATTATCGTACACCTTTTACTCGAAAACTCTCTCCAAAGCTTCAAATTCATTCGGCTTTAATGCACACTTTATTAGACTGGGATTTTTGCCCCAGCAGTGTGCACGTTGGCGAGAATTTCGTTTCATTTCAATTCAAAGCTGATTTAGTCGACTTGTAGGAG
This sequence comes from Pogonognathellus longicornis, assembly GCA_034694085.1. Classification (NCBI taxonomy): domain Eukaryota; kingdom Metazoa; phylum Arthropoda; class Collembola; order Entomobryomorpha; family Tomoceridae; genus Pogonognathellus; species Pogonognathellus longicornis. Next base: position 6,723 of record JAQFYB010000400.1, read on the forward strand.
AGCCACGGTATAAATAGATAGCTGGGAAACCATCGTTTATTCAGAAGGGAAAGCAAGCTGTTGAGCGTTTGATCTCTGCCCGAAAATGAAGCTGAAGACTCTCTTTGTGTGGAGCGTTGTGAGAGTGTGTTCTGTTGAGATTTAAGGATTGCTGTGGGATGGTTGCGCTCTCGGGAACAATTTCCTCGCAGTCAACTGCCGTACAAAACGCAACATCTCTGTGTATCTGATTGTAACCCTATGAAATATGACTTTACAACCAAGACGTGAACAATCCTAGCATCTTCCGCCCAGACTCTTCTTGCCCTCCCTGCTTTGTCTATTAGACTTCATTCCAATTTTTCCCATCCTCATTTCTTGCCTTTTACGAAGGATATACTGCGAAGAAAGTCTCTTTTGCATTTCTTGGACAGTTAAATGGAGCTTTCAGCACGTAAAGCCTCCCTCTGTGACACGAAACATTAAGATCTCTCTCTATTGGTTCTAGCATTGCTTTTGTCCCTTGATTTCCTATATCTGCCCCACTTATGTGATTCACTCAACCTTATTTTACTATCAGATAATGTGTATAGGCTTCATCTCCCCAGCTAACGCTTGCCAATATTATGTAGAGACTTGGTTCGAGTGTCGTAAAAGCCGCAGATGTTGTAAAATAACTCAACATTGAAAAAAGACAGTGAAACGATGCAGTCATCAAGTCAAACTTCTGTACGTATTTCACTTTGTTTTCTTCCGCAGGTTTAGCAGCAACGACTTTGAATTTCACTCGTGTGTAAAGAGTCCATCGGATGTGATGACGGGACATTTCCCCATGCAATTGCACATTTCGATTGCTTTGCAATGGAGATTTCCGTCAAATGCATTGTAGTATATTGGGAATCTGCAAAGATCATTAGGACGGCCATTACTCGGCTCATATCGATACAAAAAATCTTTACAATCCAAATGCACACCATACAGAAAGACAGTTTGCTCAAGTAGCGCCGTAATGTCAACTAACCTTCTCTTCCCAATTGGCCATTCAAAGGAAAAAATGTCACAGTCCTTTCACCGTCATGTCGTCTCCTGGTCGATTTTATGGACTTGGGAACATTTAGCAAAAAAGATCCACGCAGAAAGTAAAAACGTAAATGTATAAACAGTAGGGTGAATGTGTTGTGTTTGGTTTGACTGCCATCACTTCTGCTACGACTCTGACCATTATTTTTGGTTTACTGTCTTTTCTGCCGTATTGGCAAATCGGAAATGAAAAAATTTGATGCAAGTCTGCGTCCACTTTTTTTGTTGTCGATAAACATGTGCAATATACGAGAATTCTGAGCTGTGCTCGGGGATTCTACTACAGAAGAAATACAATTGCATGCAACGTCCATAAAATGCTTTAGGAATTCTTCGCTTTTTTCTGTTCAGGTTGCTGTAATGTTGTAAACGGCACATAAAAGTATTGGTTCATGGCTCTTGACAAACTGACAGGTTTCCTATCGTACGACAACGGTAATAATAATATCAAACAACATCGCTTCACATCACATCATCCTATCCCGTATCTCGTGTGCCGTAATGTAAACCCGTAGAGAGAGAAAAAGTTACATTTGTAATGCAGAGAACAAGGAGTGAGTGAGAGCTGGAAAAGGAGAGAAAGAAAGAAACGGAGTGGGAACACCAAGGCCAAAAAGCTAAATTTTGGGATAATGTGCTGTATCTGTAGTGGTAGTGAAGTAAAGTGGAAGAATGGACAAGGACGACAGAATGCAAAGGGTTGATCTTCCTTTAAATGTCAAAGGTTGATCAGCAGCCACCAACAAAAACACTTTTCAGTTGTAATTTTTTGTTTAGACACTGTATTCCTTATTGTATTGTAGTTTTGAGTAGCTTAGCATCGACTTTAGTAGTACAAACAGACTAACTTGAAAATGGAGAACTTGCGGAAATATGGCATTAAAAAACTCCAATGCATTTGCATTGTAGTGCAGTCTTGAGTTGTGAACTGTTTTCACCCTATGTAGCAAAAAATAAGTTTTAAAGTTCCATTCTCCTTGTTGCCTCTTTTTCTTGAGAGTGTGGAGCTAATAGAAGACATAGGGAGAGATTCATGACCCTGAGAATGAATATTATAGCTATAGCATTGTGGTACTTGCACTTTGTTTATTTTGCTGCAAGGCTACACAGCCTTAGCTCTAAGCTACGGAGAAGTAGCGCATCAAATAGAAATGAATTCTGCTGTTCATTCTTCACCCAGACGAGAATGTGTTGTAAGACCAGTCTTTGAAACTCATCTGTGAGAAAAATCCTCGTAAATTTTAAAGCTCCGATGCTTTTTCTTTTCCATGTAATGTAGCATTGAAATTGCAACTGCAATTGAAAGTGAAGCTGAAGGCAAATGTTTTCATTCTAATCGTAAAACGCCTTATGGAATACTACAATACACACTACATCAATATCCGTTCTGTTTCCGTTTTCAAAGCTCTCTCTCTCTCTCTCTTTACTTGTATCTCAACCTTTTAAGTCTAAGGCCAGTGTCTCTGAACTCAGTTTTGCCAGACGAATATCTTCGCCATATACCATGTGCTCCATTTCTTCTCGCTAAAAATTCTTTCTGCAAAATTACATAGCAAATATTTTGTAAGATCGGCCGAGCTTATTCCGAATAGCTGCACTCGTACATTATAAGTGACACTATGGTGAGTATCGGTATGTACAAGAAATTGTTTAAGTTTTCAGTAGTGTAGTCTGCTGCTATGGCTCATAGTGTTCTATAATGTAGACGGGATAGGACGGGATATGCATAAATGCATATATAGCCCTTTGGGATCTTTCTTTGGCCAAATAATCATCCAAAGAAAGAGGAAATAATCCATTTCCTTTGGAAACGTGTTTACTCATCTTATGCCAGTTGACTGTGACTGTGTACGTAATATAGTGCTGTGAGTATCCTCCTAACTATAACAACTTATACAGAGAAGGCTATTGTATGCAATGAGCTATATAGCATTTGAGAGACGCTCGTAAAACCGTGCGTTGACTAGCAGTAGTTAAGTAGTGGAACCTCTAGGTACATGGCAAACGTCTATAGTTGATATAAATGAAGATCGTGTATAGAAAGCAACGAGACAAACTACTAAGTAAGCATTAGAGAGTTACAGATAGAAAAAGGAATATATCACTCGTGTCCTTCCCTCTCTTTCTCTCTTACTCTCTCTCGTTTTCCTTTAGGATTTTGGCTGGAGATTCGCCAGAGGAATTTCTACACACCAGTCTTTCTCCAAGTATCCACCATGACCATGCCAATAATGCACAGGGAATAGCACACATATAGACTGAGTTGCCATGTGATCATGACTACTACTTATATGTATATGATTCACTCTGCCAATGTAATAGTTATGAGAGCATGTTATACTGCTAATGTTAAGTGTAGTAGTAGCAGAGCTAGTTCCATTGCATTGCCGTAGGATTTGTAGAAGTAGCAGCAGGTCAGACAGAAAGAGGATCTGGAGTAAATACTACATGGATAAGTTCCAATTGCTGGTCGAGTTGAGTCAAGTCAAGGAAGGCAAAGAAAGTATGGGATAGAGATTCTACACTTAATATCCACATAAACTACGTACCATTAGTTATGTAAACCTACTTGTTTGCATTAACAAAGTGTCCAGTTGGTTTAATATGCCAAACCAACCAGAAGAACCACCAAAACTGGATTTACATAGTAATACAGCCTTATATCCTCATGCATATCTACCATTAGCTTGTTGTTTTAGTCTCTGAAAGTCTTTCTCTTCCATGCATCTACTACATACATTTAATATACATGTCTTGTGTGTGTTCGGTCATCAATACGTTAATATTATGCATATGATGAGCTATGATTCATGATGTAGAAGAAATTAAAGTATACGACCCCAGTATCTAGTATTTTGTTCTGTATGTATTTAGGACATGCTTTTCATTGTATGCTGTTTCCACACAAATAACATGAACAAAAGTTTTGGGACTTGCCTGTGTATTATGGCGTGAGCTATTCATTACTATTTCGTTGAGCATTGAACAAGCAGAGAAGTGTGTCGGAAGTGTAGTGTCAACTGGATTAAATTCCAAACAAAATATAATGAAAAAGCTGTAAGCATTTGATTTATTGTGTCGTGTTCTGTCTGAGCCACTCTCATCTTTCGTTATTTAGTTGTGTTGAATTCAAATTTATGCTCTGAGTCTTGTGATGTGATTTTGTCATTTCGTGACGTTTACATAGACGCAAAAACTTTAAGTTTATTCATCCGTGTCATCCATTCAACCATTCCTCTCTCATTTGCATTAATGAATACCACTGGAACATTGCATTGTGGTAGCATTACAAACTTTTAACTCAAGTTACTTAAATAGTCATTCACTTTGTCATGTGTTACCTATGTATTAGTACCTGCTGCAATGCTTGACTTGTCTCTCTTGTGTCTGTCTGCATGTAATGAAATTGAATTCTATCTACGACTAAAACTTATTACAATGTAGATACCAGTGGCAGGTTGAATTTCAAATGTAGCAACAAAACGTAGCTCTGCTGAAGTTAATAGAGAGTTGTTTTATTTAGAATGGTTGTAGGTACTTCTATTTATTGTATGTATCCTTCAGTAAAACATGTCCGACTGAGCTGCTTTTTGACTTCAAATTCTCCTATTGCGTTTAAACCAAAAGCTGTTAGATAACTGGCTTACCATACAATACATACTTCCATCAATCCAATATTATAATGTTCTGCATTATTGCGCAATGCTTTAGATACAAGCTTACTTTTTCCATACAAAATATAATGTAATGACTTATGCTCCAAACCAAATAAAAGGCTTAAAGCAAAAGGTTTTAGTGCATGTTCCACGTAGTATACCTACCTAGGTATGTTTGGCAGAACGTAATGTACTAAGTAGTATGTAGGAACACGAAGAGCAAAATCAAATGCTAGGTACTTATAGACAGCGAGAATTAAATTTGGGTGCCATTATTTCGACTTTCTTGCAAGCGTGTAAGATATAAATCCTGTAAGGCTTATGTTGTGGTCCATTAGATTCTTCGCACTTATAAATCATGTTTTAATATAAAGCAGAATATATTATTACCATATTGTGCTGCACCGTAAATCTTCTATTAGAACCCCCTGGTTCTATTCAAACTTTCCATAATTTATCCGATCTATTACAGACCTTTTCAATGTAAAACCTCTGGGTTGTATTGGAGTCCCGGGTTCTAATAGATGATTTACGACAATTATCAGGCGAGAGATACTAAACTTAGTTTCTGCTGGTTAATGTTTTTGAAAAGGACTAGCTAAGTGCAATTTGCAACAGAAATAAATTGCGTATGTGTAAGGAAGTAAGTGAGTGAATGAGGATGCTGTCATTAATTTATATGAGCTCCATAGTGTGTGAGCGTGTGTGTGTCAGGCGGAAGAGAATGAGTTCTGAATTCGGTATAATCTTTTACCGTGTAACTGTTATAGAAGGGCAAAAGGAGTAAAAGTTGAGGAGGTTACAATTGAAGTCCGAAAAGAGAGGAGGAGGAGGAGACGAAGGTGATGCTGCTGGAAAAGTGAAGGGAGAATTATAAGAGAAGTGCAAAGAGAAGGATGGCCACCGCCACCACACCACCAGGGTCTCCGTCAAAGGGAAATTAATTAGCTGACTTTGGGAGAGAAAGCATACGGTAATGGTTACTACCCCATTTCTCCAGCCACTCACGTTCTATTTCAGTGCACACACATGAGCTCGCTTTAATTTATGTGACCGTTCTTTCATTATTACCCCTTCGAGGAATAACCAAGTCTACCCATCGACTTTATCTTCATATCATTCACTCATTGTCAGGAGTTTGTGTTGTAGGCACAGTCCCGTGTCCTAAAAGCAACTTTAAATTATATACAGTGATTCAGAATCATGCACGTATATCTTAAGAGCCAATGCGTAGGTACTTTGTTTGAGATCCAGACTATTTGCACAGGGAGAAACGAACAAGTACAAATATACGCGGGGAAAGCATTAGAATGATTGCGATGGCGTGAGCAGTGTGTGTGTTTGTGTTTTATAGGCCGTTCTCCCTTCAAAAACGGAAATGGATGCAAGTTAAGGAAGACACGAAAGATTTAAAGCGAACTGAACTCAAATTGAATCAACATCACAACACGAACATTTGCTTTGCAATTTACACAACAAAGTTGTTATAAAGGAAACTACACTTTCTCTGCTCTATGCTACATGATACATGATCTTGTGTGTGTCTGTCTGCTACATTTTGCTCTCTAAGGTTGAACATAATATTATTGCGTTGTAGTGTTGTATCACTATAACATTTCCATCTTACATTAGACACAACGACTAGCAAACCAATAGAAATGTACAGACAGACGAGTTGAGTGAAAAGACATGGAAAGAGATTTCCTGTTGAAAAGGCAGTCTACTGTACTTTGAGATAAGTTGACTCCTTTTCATGTCAGTCTTCATTGTCTGTTTGTAGTCCACGTATATTAGTCAAAGGGAAATTGTACAACATAACATAACATATTACATTAGAGTTGTACATAAACATCTACATACATCAAGGATATTGGATGACTGGGACAAATACTAGCAAGAAGTTGAATGCCCGGGGGTCTGGGCTAACATTTAGTAATGAAATTTCTGTGAATTGAGTAGCAGTAGAGTGAGTGGTTACAAAGAAGTCAGGGAGAGCAGGGTTAAATAACGTTAACGATAAGCTAATATTGAAATAAAGAAGTGTAGTAGTATGTGAGAAATCTGTAGAATGCGAATGGAAGAGTTTAAGTATGTGGAGCTTATCGTGATGAAATCCTATCAAAGAGCATTAGATTATTTAGTGAGGAAATAGCTTCGAGGAATTCACTCAATTATTTCTAATGGATTGCTTGCTATCATCTGTGTTCTACAAATAAACATGAAATGGTTGGAGCCAGTCAGCTGGTGTTAAATTCTTGAGGAGTACCACCCATTATTAGACTCGCAGTGTTGCATGAAGCCAGGCAATCCTCTAAAAGTAATAGCGTGGGTATTGTGTAGGGCGAACAGGGCATAGGGTGCGCACATGGCGGTTCCTCTCTTTTGCTTTTGTTTGACGAGAAACCAATTTTCCATCTTAACCACCACACTCCTATTACCAAGATTTACTAAAGTGTACATTAAACCAAAGAGATTTAGTCGACCCAATAAGTGGGTGCGAGTAAAACTAAAGTACAAAGTGCAAACATGATGGGAGATATAACACACACACCCAACCATAAAACGGGAATGTTTCTGTTTTAGCTCTGTAGAGACGTAATTGGGTTATACGCGCTTATTTTTCGGGGATTTAGTTTATATTTGATATTGATAATGGTGTGCGAACTAAAAAAGGTCTTTTCTATCAGGAAATTTACTTTACCACTCAATATGTGTATAAAAGGAACTATTACAGCCACTTACAGCATTACACAGTAACAGTAATCGTGAAACGTTAATTGATCTAAACTGATAAGCATAAGCTCCTTAGTTTTATACTCTTGAAAATAAATTCTTCTTGACTGTTACAGCATCATGACGGTTTCCTTCTTGCTGGATACAATTATTGCAATTAATCCTTTGAAAAGAAAACTCTGAAGTGTTCAACTACTTTGTTGTTTTATTTTAACAATTTCATGTAAAGAAATGTATTTCTTCTAAATTGTTCACTGTTGTGTGTACCTTTTCTGTGTATAATGTCATTAGTTATTGTTATTATTGGTCGTAGAGTAGCGTGGAGGAGGTGGACTGCCACTATGTTGTAGTGAGTCGGCGGCTACTGTACTGGCTACTATGTATGTATGTCTCTGTCCTGTGTTCCAGTAAACAAGAGACTCGTAAATGTCCCGTAAGAATTGTGTAGGCAATTGAAAATGATGTGTTTTGTAGTTGCGGTGTGTACGTTGGTGACTGTATAAATATATCTAGACTTTCCTGAATTCTGAGTAGTACATAATAGCAAATAGAGGTACTCCTACTTGGGAAAGCATTTGTGTTCTTGTGAAGTAACAGCAGACAAACTCATCTCTGTAAAAGAGTATAAGATTTCGCAATAGTTTGCTGCACCTCGTCACAGCAGTTGTATTCCGAGAGAAGAAGTATGGCTATGTAAAGGATGGCTGGTAAATAGAATAATATTGTAAGGTACTTAGCCGGTTATTTGCCAGTTTAAAACAGTTCGCTGATAATCATAACTATTATCGTAAATCTAAATAATAAGTGTATACGTAGTTTCCACTGGAAGCAAAATTGAATGCGCAGTCACAAGAGAACGCTGAACGCGAATCGGAGAATATATGCCAGTAATGGAAATACATGCATCTTCAATACGTACCTTGCTGGTTGCTATTTTTTATGGTAACATTTAGCTCGCCATGCCCGCTATATCTTTATACAGTTTACATGTATAGAGAGATAAAAAACTTGTATAGGTAAAGTAAATATAAAATCAAATATATATAGACCTACTTACAATAAGAAAGAGCTAATAATAGTATCGTAAATCGTAAAAGAAAAAATCACTGTAGCTCACTAAGACATCCAAATGTGTCTCTTAAGAGAAATGTAGAGTTGGAATTATCTTTACAAAGTGTCACTAGCTGACAGTTTCAGCCAACCAGATGAGACTGTTTCTAACAAGAAGTTTTGACAAGCAGACGAGGTTTCTTGTGTATCGCAAGGTGGATGTTCGTAATGGAGATTGTGTGTCAGTGACAACCATACCACTGCACTGGCTAAAAATAAATACAACATTCCATGTATCGAGACTCATACAATACAACTGAACTGAATATGAATGTTTTACCTGCGCTTTTCTTTAAATTCTAAAGCCTATAAAGATAGTTAGTTACACAAAAGCAAGTTAATAACTAACACGTGAGATTTAATTTTTGTATGTAATTTTGAGAATCTGAAAACTCTGTATTGATACATTGCATAATATTTTATGAGGCTAAAAAATGTTAACTGAGCAAATAGGGACTTTGAAATTAAGTTATGTCAGTTCGATAAAGCTTAACTTTAGGTTATGTATTTAAAACTATGGTTCGATTGACGATATGAAAGCATTAAACTGAGTTCGTGTGTTTATCTTTGAAATTCATCTGTGAGTGTGTGTGAGATAAGGTTGCGTGTCCATAAATATTTGGAATGTGTTGAAAAGTAGAAAATTCTTCGACACAACAGAAAAGTACAAAGTGAAGTTTTGGACGGGAGTGAACCTGCGTGTAGAAGTAGAGTGACAATAGGACTGGGATTGTGTGTGGTTGTATTCCCTGGAGCAAAAGCTCTTGGTTTTTCGATGACCATCATATTCGGGTGAATTACACGATTATAAAGTAAAGTATGGAGAAGGAAATGAAATATTATGAATGAAACGATGCCATAAACCACAAGTGTGAGCGAGGAAGCGAGAGGAAGATGCTTTTCTGTTAGAAGAACAAGTCTTAACTCACACACAGTCTCTTTCTCTCCTCATAATTCCATCCACTTCTCTTCCTAGCCTTCTTTTCTCCCCAAACACAACGCTCAACCTCCCGCACACACAACACACTGCATCTATAGCTGTGTAAGACACAGATGATACAATCGTAGTAGTATAACAATAACAGTATTGTAACATCCAACCTAAAAAGCAGTCGCAGCCGTCAACTGAGAAAGTTGGGTCTGCTGACTGAATCTTTTTTGCTAAGATATTTTACTGCATTTCTATACCATTCAAAATGCAAGCAGCTTTTAGTCACTATCGAAGCAGCAGAAACAGAAATAAAAATTATTGTACGCTTCCTTCTAATTGTAAATACATATACATTGAATGGTTACATCTTACATGTTACATACACATACAACGTATTTTAGTAGAGTATACATTTTTATGTATAGCTAAAACTGTAATATTTTGAAATATAAGTAGAACTACAAGATTTGCAATTGCTATAACTTCTCTTGCGATACTGTAAATACATAAAGTTAACATGACACCATACGTATAGCTTTTATTGTATCTTTTTGCCATTTTTGTTATGTAAAGAAGATAATGCTACTTATAGTAATAGAACAAATGTTTGAAAAAGTTTTTTTGATTTTTATCTTGGGATGAGTTTGGAGGATAGTTTTCTTTTGTAAAAGTTGAAATACTAACACAGTGCATCGCATTAGGTCTGTTGGAGAGTAGTAAAGTAATATGCAATGTATATTTGTAATAAATACTGCAATGAAATGGATTCTTTTTCTTATTGTGGGATTGGCTGTATGTAAGTATGGAATAGCATTATAGCGACGGAGTGTAATACAGTGAGATTGTATTTATACTCTATGACGAGTAAAGCTATTTTCACCAAGTAGCTCAGCCGGTGGTCCATATTTCTCGAGTGCTTGTTCTCTATCTTCCTCCATTCTCATTCAACCTTTGGAAATCTCCTGAGCAAGACGAAGACGAAGGCGAAGCACGAACGTTGTTGTACACAAAGACCTTGTGTGCTTCCTTGCCTATTGCCTTGGTTTGGTGGATGGGTTGGGAGTGGAATATATATGGCACAGCACCCAAGTCAAACTGACTGGAACAGAATTCCTTTACTTCACTCGCTATACTATTGATTTCAAGCTTGAGTGAAACTTATTTTTGCATACTAACTACTCATATCATATCGTATTATCTGGGAGGCAGAGAGTCTGCAAAGACATCCTACTCCCTTGGTCTGTAATGCAGAATATAAATAAATACGTGTCTGTGAATTTATAGACAAGGCTTCGCTCTATTAAGGCATGTAGTAGGAGTACTAGGACAGAGCTATAGAAAATTACAGATGTACATTCTGAGTATGTGCATGCTGTGGATTGTAATATTCTTGAGTATTAGACACTGAAAGTGTAGTTTTCTTTGCATTTATCCGTGTATACCGAATTTACATTTACATTTACACTAGCTGGATACTGGAAAAGTTGTACAATGTAAAGTTTGAGGATTTGCATGCAAGGGCTAAATAAGTACATATAGACAGAGAGATATACTTGGTTCGTCTCTCCAAAGTGTTTTTGTTGTCTGAGAGAAAGTGCAAGTGTGTACAGTGGCTTTTTGTATAGTTGTATTTCCGCTGAGAGTCCTTCTTGCTACGTGGAGATCCACAGAACGACTTAAGTATGTTGTTGTTCAGATACGAGACAGAGTCACTATTCATACTTATAGACTCCCAAACTTTCTTCTTCTGCTGCGTCGAGAGAAAGCCAAAACACGAGTCACTCTGCTAACACAAACAACCCGCAGAGAGAAACACTCGTAAAAGCAGCCGCGAAATTATTACTCCTTCCTTCTATTATCAACTATTCCCATGTAGGTAACACTAAATACACGTTCACTCTTTACACTAAACATCTCAAGGCAACACAAATATTTTCAACCTTCGTATAGCCTCAAGTTTACCCGGATGCTGCATAGCATCTCTGAATTTCAATAATACTTTCTAGTCTGTATATTGTGCTATACTTCTTATGCACCTTTCACATGAATCACGTTTATGTAAGAATGATTAATGCCAGCACAGCTATCAAACTACGCACGTCCGTGTTCACTAAATTAAATGAAATTACTATTGCAACAGGATTTTAATCAACGCTTATTACGACTGTTTGACGTTGCATACCCAAGTGCTCGTAGTTTCTGTTTTCGATTGATAATATTTTCCATACCTACCTGTGGTAGATGAACACATTATATTTTTAGCACTGACACGGCAAGGTCGAAACTTTTAATTTTAATGCACTCTACAATGAAATTCCTTGTTATAGATTGCTATGCAATTTAAATAAAATGCCTATTGATTCTTTTTACTGCCACTGTAACAGTAATGATAAGCATACACTTTAGGTAACTGTAGGACTGATTTAGTAGTACTATGTGCAATGCAAACGTGTTCGTATTTCTATGATTATCTTACATTTAGCATTGGAATTCCCTATACACCACACATAATGTAAATTGCACATGTACATTAATTTCTTTTAGCACGTTAGTTTACTAAGTTCTTTTAGTGACAAGTGTATAACAGAAATCGTAAAAACACTCGGTTTTCATTTAAAAAAATTAATTCTGAAAATTTTGTACACAAACTCAAAACTTGGCTTTCCTTCAAGATTTGAAATGTCTTACACGATCTCTCCTATTAACTACTCCACTAGCTTGTAAATTTACACATGTGCTAGCTTTTATTACATTACTAATGGGAATTTTCCATACAAGTGCTCCACCGATGTTAGTCAATATTATTCATGCCCAAGGTTGCAATGCATTTAACCTACAAAACTAGAACGTACCTTTGTAAACTTAATTTTACTTTTTTGCTTCTAGTTGAAAGTCAGGTTAGTTCCATATGTATATGTATACATTAATCTTTTCATTTAGGTATTCCAAAATCAGTTTTCCTTGCTTTCTAACAAATAAAAAAATGTATTTTTAATGAAGTTGTAAATCTATGAAAACATTGAAAATGAAAAAAATCTCATTAAATATTATTTGCCAGTGAAGGTGACTAAATGATATTAGCTCATAGTGGATTTGTGTACTTAGTAATTGATCGGTTTGGTTAGCTTTGCTTCAATACTTCATTCCTAACCATACCAAAGCAACTTTTCAGCTCTTTAAGTGCCTACGAAAGCCCGTTCCGTTTTTGTGGAATCCATTTGCGAGTTTAGTGGATGACGGATCAACAGCTCACTTTCTCGTTGGTAAAAAATAGGAGGGGAAATGAGTGATGGTCTGCCTGTAGAATTTGATTTGACAATATTATAAGGGAGAGTTTGGGCAAACGACAGATAACCACGATGAGCTTAAGCTGAGCTTTTACCCCGTGATGATGTATTGTCACGTCAAGTTGTACTAAAAGCTTATCACCCAACCTAGTTGTCTCAGTCTGTTTGCAGGAAAACTCAGAAAAAAGGCTGGAGTAGGGAAAAGAGTCATTTATCAGAATCTTAAATGTCACGGTGCGTGTGTGTATAACTAATGTGATGGATCGCAGTCTTGAGCACGTTTGTCGTCTCTTCGTTGTTGCAGAAAAGTGAAAATGGTAGAAGATAGTCTGATGCAGATGCATATTTATTTACATTAGTTGGCTCCTACTGCAACCTTTCTTATACATTTACATACTCATTTGTCATCCTTTGCCTATGAAAAATTATGAATTTTTTGTTATTTGATATTCACACAGAAGGAAAAAGCATTTTGAGGACCTTCTAGTTCTTTCTATGCAACATATAATTGTATTCTTTTCTTTAAGCAGATTCTGTAGACTGCAGATATTCATTGTATGTGCATTATCACATAACCATCTCATGGATGATAAATGAAGTCATGAATCTAAACATTTGAAAGTTTTACACAGTGGGAGTATTACAATAAGTAATTGAATTGCACAAACATCACAAATAATGCAAAATAACTGGAGCAGAAAAGATTGAATCACAGAGCAAATGAGTCGGATTTTAAAAGGCGAAATAAATATTTTGACGTTGCAGCTTTATGCCTCGAATTTCTTGACAGTTCCATGTAATTTAGTTTTATTTAGCTATGGTGTCTTGTCATGGATGTTGTTTTAAAAATTGTGATCCAATTCACGTAATGTAGAATTTCGTAGGTCTATCTCACATAAAAATTCAAATCTTAGTTACCTATAGGTCAACGCTTAAAATAAGAAACATAAGACAAAAAATCCTTTTACTATTATTAGTGTATTACAGTTCCTCATGATGCTGATATATACATTTCCAAATACCTACATTACATACATACTTTGACTTTGAGAATGACGATGAGTAGAATTATTTGTGTTTGTAAGAGCCACTCCACTAATTCCATATCCAATCCTTTTCCGCTTGCTTTCCATTTGCAAGAGGAGGAAGAAGTGTAATTCCTCCTTCTGACATATACACATTACTGACATTACTCCTTCCATCCGTAGACTTCTTAAGCAATAAAGTCACTTTTCTGTACACATTATTTTGCATCACTTTAATTATCCTTTGTTGCCATTTCCACGTTGGTATTACTATCGTCTAACAATAAGTCATCTGGTATTTATAGCGAATTTAATTTTAGTTTTAACTGTTTGCATATGCAGATATTCCAGTTTTCCAAATACCATTCTACCAATAACAAGAGTTGTGCAATAATGAGTTGAATGGGGTAATAAGTATTAAGCATTAAGACATCTGTATGGACCATCTACACACTCGCACATGTATTCTACTGAAACAATTTTGGCTATATTGATATTGATAATAGCCACAGAAATGATCACGTTCAACTTTAAAATTTTATAACTGAAACAACTTCAACTGATTTTGTTTAAATATTGAGACATTTCGCACTAAAAAATGGCAAATGTTCTTGCAAACTTTAGTTCAGGAAGCAACAGAAAATTTGCAAGGAAAATGTATTCTATTCCAACCGAGCATAGCTAAGAATATACTTAGGGCATGTAGAAATGTAGCGTTGGAATATAAGTAGCTGTGAATTAGCCTCCCAGCGGGGCCACTTGCACTTGCAAGAGAATATCTTTACAAATCATGCATTCACATTTCTTTATTTTATGGACACGAATAATCTTCCTGTGAATGCATCCTGCTTTTTACAAAGTACGTGTTCCATTCTTGCAATGCGGGTGAATTGAGGTTGTTCCGCTAGCTGCATGAGAAGTGCTTGTAATGAGCAGCTAATGAGATTTGCTTTGAAATCTGAGTGGATGTTGGTTGATGTTTGCAACTCCCATCCATGATATGTTTTCCTGTGTCGGTGAGTAAGTAGTGAAGTGTCTTATAGTAATATCAAAACACATTTTCAAGTGTATAATTGCCTGCCATTTCCCTGCTCGTTAATCATTCTGAAAAAACTGCATAAAATGACAAACTAATGGGTTGTCTTCCACACCATCCCAGGTCAGGTTCTGCAGCCTTTATGACGTCATTCTCTGCTCCACTTTTTCCGTTGCCCCCTTCCGCTACGCTTTTATGTCATTGCCGATTATCACAAGTTCTTTTAGGAATACTTCGGAGTGAACTAGTTTTTAAGTTGATAAAACCCGTATTATATGGAAAAGGCGGGTATTGATAGCCTAAGTATTAGCACCACATTACAACGATATGTTTCAGGCGAGCCAAATTTTTGTATTATAGCGAAGAAATGAATTTTAAGCGAAAAGATCGTTTCAGCTGAAACGGTGTGAAATTTCATGGTGTGAAACGAGATTTGAGATGTGTTACACCATTATCGACTTGTAATAGTATAGTAATGTATTGTGCACATCTGTAACTGATGGGAAGCGTTGAAAGAAAAAGGAATTGTGCTCCGTGTCTCTTGAGATAGCTGTTGACATTTGAAAGAGTTGGTGCATATACACTCAGGGCAACAACAAGTCAACCAAAGTTTGACAGTTTGGAAAGTCTCGTCAACACAAGCACCGCCTTGAGACGAGGATTCTTTTGTGCTATGTACCTCAGAAAATATTGTTCTTATATTTTACTGACACGTTATCTCTTGATGTGGAAATATTAAATTGTAGACCTACCTAAGTAAAGTATATACATTCTCTGTGTGAATATCTTTGCCATATTTACAGCCATTAGTTATTCTTAAGTGCTAACGACCAATCCCTAAAGCTGAGTCTTCAGATTTTCTCTGTGAGCCCAAATCTGGGCTGCTTCCAGGCATTACTTACACACGAGACACGACTCCCCTGAAAGGTCAGTTTTCTAATTTTTTTGTGTCTCCACGCGGACATCTGCAAACTCTTCGAGACATTTGTTCCAACACTGTTCCTTTTTGTTATTTGAGGAAAATGTAGGGATGACAATAATAATAATATTATTATTATGTTACACACGGTAAGGTTAACAAAGAAAATATTATTAGATTTTGTCTTGCCCCACACTTATGGCAGGTCGTTGCGAAGGTTTTGGAAAAATGTCAAATCTGCAAATGTTAACTGATGTGTTTTGGGAGTGAAAAATATGTAAACTTAATCGCATGGTAGTTTACCACGCTCTAGTTCCTCGGGACTCGTTATGATGAGACGGTAGTCGACTGCGATAGTATTCACAAGAGATTATTAAATTCCATAACTTATGCGAAGATGAGCACCAGGGCAGTCAATACTGTCGCCTTTGCTCACATTAAAGTAGAACCTATTTCATAGTAATGGAGCCACTGAGAGTGTTGATTTGAAAATTTTGCAACCCTATTACCAACGAGTCAGTCGTCTCATAGTTCTCAGTCCCACAGTCTCTCAAGAGAATTCTCTTATGAAAAACACTAAATCTTTTTAAATGATGCCAAATAGAATAAAGCGTCATTTTTCAAGTTTTCCCCAAGATGCATAGAAGTAAATATGCAAGCCAATTCAAAATTTAATATTGGGGACAGAGCAAGTATGAGAGAAATTTATCAGAAGAGATCTGATTACCACGAGAGAATGTTGGAGGTTGTTGGTTTGGTGAACGTAATGCGAGTGGGGCACAAGTGCAGAAAAATGTAGAGATTCAATTTGAATTTGAATGGGAGAGAGGAAACATTTGTTTGTGTAAATGGGCGAGGAGGGTCTTTAAGGACTTCCGAGTGCACCCATCTTCCTCACTCATTGTCAGCAACTTTCTCAGCCAAAAATACACAGATTTGATTCGAGTTCATAAAATTACACTATCGTAAGCATATGTTGTGCAAGGTAATGTAAACCCAGTAGCTCTAAGACTGTAATTTAACAATATCTTTCCAAATCCTCTTCACTAGCAAAAACTCCTTTGACGGCTAAACTTCAAGATGAAATGGAGAATGAGATGAAACAGAAAATATATTACGGCATCATAACATCGAGATGAATAGCTTAGCTTTCTTAAATTGCAAATTGGATGAGATCACTGCAATACTGCTGAGATTTCACTAAGATTATCCTTGTCAAAATCCAAATATTACTTTAAAAAACTGATCGTGGTAGACAAGCCATGTCATATTACACTGTAGACTGTCATGTAAGGTTCAGACTTTTATAGTATCACTGCTAATATTATTGGCTATTGGTTTACACATATACTGACCCACTTTTGGACAGTTACATTTAATTTGAATTAAAATGTCGAGATTACTTGCAAAGGAGATATGATTTGGAAGATTCTTTGTGAGCATTAAATGCAAATGCTATATAGCGTATTGGTTAAATGAGACCTGAACTGCAAAATTGTCTAACCATTACCTTCTAAACTAGGCCATTTCAGACAACTCGAAATAAGAACAAAAACTACGTAGTCAAATGTAGGCCCAGTGTATAAAAGTCTAATGTAAATATCCTGTGTTATTACTGTACTGCTTGTGCTTTGAAGAATAATGAGTAAATCTCTCTGATTTGTCCTGTTTGAGGGTAATCAAACTTCTTACTTATATCGTAGTATTCTTTTGGTACAAATATTTATTTCACTGTAAAATCTTTTATGGACACAATAAAAAGCTAATTTTATTTTTAAATCCAGCAAAGCGAAAGGATAGAATCCGTGGATGGTTTGCCAAAGAGGAGGATGAGAAGGAAAGATGTGTAGATGGAGATACATGGAAGATGGAAATATAGTAGAATGGGAAGGGGAAAGTGGAGAGACTCATTGAGGATATTAAGTGAAATCGACTGGACATTTTCCAAATATTTTTCCCTACTAAATAAAAAGTGATGGCAGATATGGAAGTATAATCTTTGGGTAAACTCTGCGGACTTGTTCCGTGTGTTATTTTGGTCATGTGCTGTGTCAGTGGTAGTGGTACTAATGCACTTTCCCCTTCAAATGTCATTTCTTTGCAGTAGTACTATTAGCAGGAGTCTTTTGGATTTTAGCATTCTCAGTTCTCAGTTCTCTGGATTACCTCTCTATGTCAATTGCCCAGGAAATGTTCGCCAGATTGTCTTCTCATACGGAGCAAGAAATATATGAGGGTCAGGGAATGCCAATGCAATCCAAAAACTCAGTTTTATTATTGATGAGTCCTTTTTATGTGCAATCATGTTCCAGTTGAGTTACACACAAATTGCAAATTCATACATCTGTAGTATACTCCGTCTTTAAATATTTAATAGTCGTAGTTTTCATACTGTTCACCAAACAAAATGGGAAATGGAAACACATTGTAAGCATTTTCATTATTTATTCACTTCATCTCCTCGTCTTCATCTAAAGAGTTGCAAATATTTGAAAAACCTACATCCCCAACGCAGATGACTGTAATGTTCCAAAAATCAAGTTTAGATCATATTCACAGCATATAAAATTATGTGTAAGCGAATGGAATCCATTTTATTTGCTTCGCACACACAGAGTGGTGTATCTGTTTACTCAAACAATATATGTACATAAAACATCATTTTTCACAAAGTAGCGAAATAATGTTCGTGAGCAAAAAACTAAAATGCAATTGGCCCTATCAAATGTAGAAAACGTACGAAGGGGAAAGAAATATTGGAAATGTCTTTAACTAACAGGAAACATCGTACACATTAATATTAATAGTTTATTTCATGCCAAAACAAACTGAAAGTTGGGTATAGGAGCTATGGCCTACTTGATAAATTATTTACATCCTTTTTGGTTCTCGTACATCCCGTACCTACTTAGAATCCTAAAGCAATCTATTAAATTGTTCCTTTCCTTTTCTCAGAATCAAGCTATTTTGTATTTGTCCGTATGCAGAGTAAACCTACCTAAATCTTTCCTTGTATCTCTTCAGATTCCACATATGCAGATACACACAAAACCCTGAAGACACATACTGCATACAAGACATGCAGATGCAAACGCTTTGCGACATTACCATCACAGCACTCTTGTTGCATATTTATATTTTTTCCGATGGATTTTCCCAAATAACAAAAACAAACAAGGCCTGAGTCGTTTAGTCAATAAATCTGTCACAGATGGTTTATATTTCCTTATTTTCTCTACCGAAATCTGAGCCAAGCGCATTATTTGGACAGGAGACGTTACGAAGTAGAATTACATAGTCACAGTCATATAAGAGTAATACTTGCTCTGATTTCCACAAATGCATCAGATTTGATTCGTTCCGGACTGGATATTCATTTCTATTTGTTGCTCTGTTTATACCAACGTAAGTAATACAAAGTGAATGCGAAAAATTAGATACGTTCACTAGACAGACCAACGTAAACTGTAGTAATGCTCAAAGAAAAATCTTTTACTTTCGGGTTTCACTATAAAATATGTCACCACAAACAATTTTCAGCCCCATATGAATACTCTAGTGTTTTGTATATTTATATGCACATACATACTATGTCTATGTATGTAGTAGTAGAAAGTGATATTAATACCTACCAGTACCAGAGGTCTGGTCTGCGGAATATCTAAATGTAACAAATTCCAATGCAAAAATTCTTGTCCGTGGTTTCCCTACAGAATTACCTATGAAAAACTGGAGCACAATAGAAGATAGCTCGGCAACCAAGTTTTTCCTTGTCCACTCCAATCCCGTTCACATCGTTGCTGTTTTTATAATCCCTATTGTCGTTTTTTTAGCCAAAGGGACTCGTTCAGAATCTAAAGTCGACTCGGAGAGTTTTTATGGAGTAAACGTTAGTGTAGCGTCTTGACAAATGCGATACGGGATTGTTTATTGTCCTCTGTGACTCTGCGTTGAATAAATTACATGCTCCATTTGCAATGTTTCTCTGCTCTCTGACTCTGACTCTTCCACATGTATGGACATCAATGCTATGTCTTCTTGTAGGTTGTTGAATATCCCTCATTTCCTATCCCACAGCATTTTCGAAATAGACCACACAAAGAAAGAAAGCAACACAGGAAACTGAATATTTGGAATTTAGTCGGCCTAGAAGAGAAAACGAATGGTCAAGACGGGTCTTTTAGTATTTTCTGCATTACAATAATAAGGTCCTTGTGTCAGCATTCATCCTTATCACAAATTGCGAATGTGTATGTATCTGTACTCACATAATGTAAGAAAATTCAATAGAGTTTCCTTTCTTTGTGGAATTCTTAGAATATCGGAAGCCAGGATGTTGCTACAAGAGAGCACTAATAAGTTTGTTGATGGGTTTCCTCAAAACTTGCTTCTTTAGGTAGGTATGTTTCCTTTTCATCAGAAAATGGATTTGCAGATAGCTTGAAGGCTTCGGTATTTTGTATCGGTTGTTCAATGTGTAAGCTGTAAGGTAGATTACATCTGATGATTTGGCGATAGGTGCAACGTGTATATTCTGTACTATAGCTGTACAAAGAAGAGCTAATTCGCACAACTATAATGTTTCCTTGTCATGTTCACTTAGAAGCAGCATAGTTAGTGGAAGTTGTAATTCGAACGAACCAGTTGGACTTGGACTTGGAAATAATTTGGTGTAGTGTTGGTAGTAGCTCTCAGAGGTATAGTAGTTCGTTAGTGAGAGTCAGGTGCCTGTATTCTGCAAAAGTGATTGCTAGTGTCAGTGTGTAGTGGTGGCAGTGGAAATGGAAGGATGGATGTCAGTAAACCAGCAGAGCGCCCAGCTAACGAGATAAGATAAGTAAAAGTAAAGAAAGAATTTTTTTGGAAGAAGAAGAGGGAAAAGTGAGCCGAGAGAGGAGGAGCTGATTGCGATTGCATTGTTGGAGAGTTTGGGCAAAAGTTGCGGAATTCATGGCACAATGCAATGAGTCAGTTCACTAGGTGGCTATTTATCTATTAAGTTGCATATCTATGACATGTAGTAGTGATGGGTCACACTTAATCATTGTCAGTCTGTACTAAAGTCGCATGACTTCCTTTCTCAGAAGATGTTATAACAATTTCCAGCAATAGCATCCCTTTCTTTACTCTCAAGCGCCAGTGCAGTGACTCATTTTATGTGATATTAATTCTTACACATGTCTATTAGCCTTACGGAATTGGATGTAATTTTTTTTAAATTTTGTTGGAAGCTCATTATATAAGATTGTGAAGGCATTATTTAGAAAGGTACAGATAATAAGTAGTATTTGGGATAGAAATTGATTGTCAGGAGGTTTGTATGAATATAGGAGTAGCCAATGCAGATAAAAATTGGTATGATGTGTTTAGTTTGAAAATTGTCTCCTGTAAACTTCACACAAGCGGAAAGGATCGCATTGGTTTATGATAGACAGGAAATTGAATGGATTCTTCAGGAGAAGCTCTCAGAATACGAATGCACATGTAATTTGACATTGCCTGTGCTACTTGTAGTGAATTTTATTTGCACAACAATAACTTGGGATTTGATTTGCAAAATCTGATCCAATTCCTTCAAGTACTTCTTCACTAACCTAATATCCGTTTGTACGGAATACGGAAATACAAGGGATTGTCAAAATTCAAAATAATGGAATACGCAAAGCTTTTTTTCACTACGTGACAGTGGTGACAGTATAACATGAATTTTGATCCAAATGAGAATACTGTTGTATTAGACCCGTCTTTTCACACTCACTCTCTCTCTCTCTTTCTCTCTCGGTTTTCTTTTTCTAAGGGTAAAACATCAGTGCCGCATTATGATTGTAATCTAAGAACGGAAGGATACCAGAATGACTGAATGAAGATGAACGTGGGAGATGGATGCCCACGTATTCGGAGAATTGGAAGACAAGGACAAGACACAAGAGTGTGACATGACTCTGACATGTTCACATCACAATTTTCAATAAGATACATTTACACGAGTCACATTCTACTTCTGTGTTGTCATTGTCTACATTGACATTCCATGCGAAGGAATTGGAGGGTTGAGTGCTGCTGGCAGAAAAGCGCTGGAGGTTTCGATGTTCGGGGTGGCAGTGGCACGCTGTGCGCTTAACAGCATCTCTGTGATAAGTTTTATGATGAAGTGTGGTGCATGACGGATTTGATGGGAGTCGGTAGGTGAACGTGTCAAGACTGGGAATTAGTGGCAGACTCTTCTCTCACCCACACTACACTTCACTCTCATTCAACTCCTGTCCTCGTACCATCCATCGCTCCACATTTACGGCATACGCTTCTTCCACTTACACTTACCTCACTACTCCCCATATCCCTAAAGTCTCCACTTCCCAAAAACTCCATTTCCTTCCCTCCTCCATATCACTTGTCCTACACACTCAAACCAATTTCCATTTCTCCATATGCACAAAAACTATATTTATTATCTTATCATATCCATATCTAAAAATTAATGAATATGTATTCCATTTTACGAGTTCTATCCTCACAGTCGAGAGTCGAGTTCAGCGAATCTTTATCTAACTTTCATATTTAATAAAAACTTTGACAAAGTTTTTGAAAAGTAATAAAAGTACAAGTAATCTTAAAAAACAATTCAAGGAAACTGAGCTTTCTTTTATTCACATACAATAAAGAATGATTGAAAAGAGAGAAATTCTCTACATAACGTAAAATAAATAAGTAAAAAACGTAACAGCTGTTTGATATCTTTGTAAGGTGGGTGTACCGTGTACCTAAAATTTCCAAGAAAGCTAAACTCATGAAGTTATTACCTTCCTATTCTTAGAAACTTAATATGCAAAAATGTCTCAACCCAGGTCTTATAAAAGTAAGATTCAAAAGGGTGATTGATATTGAAACATATTGTAGACTACATTATAGGTACATTTAGCATATAACCCCGTTCATTTGAACTCTTTGATTTTAAGTAGGACAAGTTGGATGAGGTGCATAAATGGGAGAAAGGTGTTTTGTAAGTGAACATTGCTTCTGAAGTCGCGCAATCGCAGGTGGATTTTATTTTGCGGATTCTATGCCAATAAGGCAATAAATAGAAGAGTAAAGTTTTGAATGGGAAGACGGATGGGTTAATGTTAGTAAACTGTGGAAAAATGTGATATTATGAATGGGATTGCATTAGTATAAGTAGTACAAGTAGGTGAGCTTAGCTTTGATGTGACATCCCCATAGATCTCTCACCACTATCACCAACCGAGCCGGGCAAGGGCAAGGAGCAGCACTACAGAGTTAGTGTAGAAAGATAAAATAAAAATCTGGGGCTATAGGATGAAGTGAACGTGAGCGGGTTAGAAATGGAAAGAGAGTTAAGTCATAACATAACATAACTAAGTGGAAAAATAATGGAGCAGAGCTGAGCAAGTTGAAGAAAAAACTAATAGAGAAAAGAGCTGGCTTTTAAAGGTTTCTCCTTGTGTTCGGAGTCGTCCTCGTGTCTCAAGTCTGAAGTGACTTGAAAATGAATGGCTGAGAGTGAGAATGAGAAAGGAAGAGTGAGAAATCGACTTTAACTATAATCATCCGCCAAAAAAATCCTTGCTGCACTGCTTTGCTCATCAACTGCAAATGACCGACCTAAGACTTCACGCTGCATTCCCACCGCCAACTTCTATACAGCCAATATTACACATTACACACACTAGTGACACTCCTAGTACTACTATCTGTTTCTGAACACTCCCAAATCCCTAGCTGCTCTTAGCAAAAGTCTGATGCTCCATACTAAAGGATCCATGCTAAACTTTATCTACAAAGCTTGTATTAGACTTAGTACGTGAACGTAAATTGACGGGAACAAGAGGAGAAAAACTTGAACTTTTCAGTTTAGTTTCTTATGCATACAAAATCCCTATTTCATGCTCCTGAACATTTTTCTTATCCTTAAGCTCTCCACGTACCTTTAGATTCATTTTGAGCCTCAGGACTATCAAGGCTTAAAAATATGCAAATTTTCCATGCATTTAATATTAAACTGATCGTATTGCACTCGCAATTCACAAGCGATGCGAGCCTACAACCCTGTGACTGTGGTGACCCTCAATTTGGCGATAACAGACAAAAAGCCAGTCTGTCATTGAATACTTATGCAGCGGGTTTCTTATCGGTCACATGGAGTGAAGGAGAATATATGAGGCATAAAGAAATTTCATTTTGATATTAATATCGGATTTGCTACAGTGTGCAAGTAAAAAGGGAAAGTGAGGGAGAGTTGGTGAGAGTGGAGTGGAGACGGAGAGTAAGTGCAAGTCTGAGATCCCGATAAATAGAGAGACGTTATAATATTATTATATTTCATTTGGGATGAAGAAGTGGAGTGCTGAAGACAGCTTAGCTTTGACTGTCGTAACAACGTCAGAATATGAGAGGACAAAAATATACGAGGATTTAGTTGACTCTTAAGTCTTCGTTTGGATTTTATTTCTCTTGTTCCTTCTCCAGCCTTCCCTTGTCTTGTTTTGATGTGACAAGTTCTGTGACTCGTGTGCAATACCCAGACAGCCTTCATTTTGACTTGAGTCGACACACTAGTAGTGACTGGTGGCATATACACTAAGACACTAATACCAACTAATAATGTACTCCACTATAATATTTCTCGAGGACAAAACTGGAAATATATTCGGGAGACTTGTGAGCCCAAGAGGATCGTAAAATTTCCAGTGCCACTGGCCGTCAATGATCTCTTCTTGTCAGGACTTTACTACCTTCCCACTTTTCACTTCCATTTACTCCCTTTTTACGACTCGTCACCACATGACATCCTCAGCTAACTTAAGTCGCCAACACACAACAGACCTACACTCCCCACTCACATACATTCTCCAACATTCATTTCAGAAGGTATTTAGTTTTGTCACACAACTCCAGTAATGAATTACTCAACTAATCTCCGTCTTATAAGTGTACACACATAAACTGTAGTCTCCTCTCAGTCAATTACTTGTCATCTTCATTGTTAGACCTCCCGGGGTTTAATTCTATTATTTTATGAAGTTCTAGTACTTCATCTCATTCCAAGGACATTATTTATTGCACCAGTCAATACAACTGAATCAAAATTAGTTATTGCAACGTACTATGTAGGGCAAATTCCAAAATCAAAGCATTTGTGCTAATTATATATTTAATTCAAGAAAATTACAAGATTCAATTCCAGCTCGTTTAACCACGATACATACAAAGGGACATAGATTTAAGGTTGCAATGAACAGTTTCATGTGAATAGAAATAGTATTAGTATTTTTCGCTTTGGTACAAACAAGAGCTACAGGATGCAGGATGTGAATGAACAATAATTGATTTTGTTTGTATGAAGATTTTGTATGTAATACAATGAGTTGAGTCTTTAGGGAAAATGTTTGCTTCAGGAGACTCAATTGACAGTCTATTAAGAGTTGTTGTATGTGGAAATGTGGATTGAGGAAGAAGGTGGATGAAAGCATGGGACAATTACAAGCTGTATTCCGTACTATTTGCTTTCTGTCATGTCTCTGGTTGTTCCAATTTTCAGTTATCTCAAGTGAAAGAGTGAGGAAAACAAATGCTATTAGTTGGAGAAAGTTGAGGCGAGTCTGTTAACTTTTTGTCGCACAAGGTATTTCTTGCTCGTTTTGTCTTTATTTTACTGTTATGTTTTCCTCCATTGCATTATAACTCTTTGTAAATTGCACGTAAAACAGAAAACTCAGGTCTGCACTTATAGCGCTATATTTTACTACACACACAGACATTAATTCCAACTACATCCACCCCACCCAGTCATCCCTCAGACTCTTTCCCACTCCTACTAAAGACCATACTTTTCTAACTGAGTATTTCCTAAGCTACTTTTACTATTATTTACTTAACTAGCATCCTTAGACTTCAGACTGGACGTAACATTCTAACATTCAACCAAATCCTCCTATGTAGTATACAATAATGAGCTATGTAATAACAGACAGGAGTCACTCATGATCCATTTCTATCCCAGCACATCAAACAACCGTGTCTCACTCATTTCTAAATTTTTAATGAACTACATGCAGCCGACAACACAAAATGTGCTCCGGATTTACACGTTACTCTCTATGAGGCTTCTTCACTTCTGATTCAATTATTTTCATTCGTAGTGTTGCATATTCTTTCTGTATAGTGAACATGTAATTACTCTGTCTTTAAGTCAAGCACTGACATATTGCTATGTATGCATATTATATTATTTGCTTACGTATTAGTAGATGAATAAGAATACTTTTTACATAATATTGTACATTAATTGTAGTTGTAGCTAGTTACTCCAACACAACATTAATGCATTAGGTATTGGTAACAGTAATAATTAAGTTTGTAGATTCCGTTTGTTGCACTGTATCTAGGACATAGTTGTGTTATGTAATAATAAGGTTGGAATAAGTTATGAAGTGAATTTCATAAAACTTAAGTATCAAAGCAGAGCAGCTCTAAACTTCGAGAAACATAGAAGGTAGTTCATTATTGTTATTGCTATACAATTATCAAGGAAACTGTACAGAGTAAATTGCCTTTTTATCTCGCTTGTATAACTTCAAATGTATGCCTTTGCCTTTGTTTCATTAATTTCGTCCTGTGTTCCATTTCTCTTTGACTTTGGGACTCGTACTAATATCACGAGTCTTCGTGTGATAATATTTTGTTTCAATCTTATGGCATAAAGTGTGCCATTCATGTGTCTCACTTTCGTCCGGTTATCGTTGTCACGTGTATACACATATTACTATATAATTCCTCCTAACTGTCTTTCCTTCCGTTATATATACAGACAAGCGAGTGATATCTTCAATTCACTACATGTCATTGTCATAATGATATGTTGTTATAGCACAAGACATTATTACAAAATGTCTGGACGAATGACATTTTGTCAATGTGACGCACATTTTATCTATCCTGTGTTATATGAACTCTAAAAGACTGCACAGAAAGACACCGTAAAACAAACGAAAAGGAAATTCCCCCCAAGGTTCTTACATTTAAGTGTTATTCCATTGAAGTCATACGTAGACGTAAATGTTAAGATGTATCTTGACACAGAGATCACTAATATCAAGTTAGTAAATGCGATACTATATTACAAGTAGAAACAACTGTTTCAGTTTCACATAAATACTTTGAGCATGATATAGGCATCACATCATACATTATTATAATTATACTTCCACTTACTGGGAACACTCGCATTGTACATTGGTTGTTTCGTCTATGAGCTATTAGAGTGAAATGACAACGAGAGAGCAAAATTAGAGATGAAAGTTAGCATTAACATTTAACAGTTGGGCTAATGGGAACTCCATAGAAATACAACAATTCCACTATGGCTAAGTCTCCGCTCCTAATGTTCCCTAATGAATTTTTAATGCCTTTCTGTCTCGCGTAGTTAATTGCGCTGTTACACTGTACTTAAATTACTTATTGTGTTTTTGTGTTTGCTTTTCAGGTCCGAAATGCAACAGCGTATTTCATAATCAACTTGTCACTGTGCGACTTGATGTTTTGCTGCTTCAATCTTCCTCTCGCCGCCTCAATGTTCTGGAACAGGAGGTGGATTCACGGAGAAACACTGTGTCGGCTCTTCCCCTTCTTCCGCTATGGTCTCATGGCTGTCTCCATTTTCACGGTCTTGGCAATCACCATCAACAGATACATCATGTTCAGACATCCACGAAACTATCCCAGGTATTTACTCACTTTCATCTTCCTTCAACATTTTTTCCTCAGCATGCTCCACTAGTATCTATAAATTCATTTTACATTCCCAAATAATCAAATTTTAGTAACAATACAAATAGACGAATCTATAGAAAAAATTAGTATTTTGAACAACACCAACTTCCAATTGAAATTCATGACGGAAAAAATATATGCATTGTTCATCTAACATTTTCTATTATGTACAATGAAAGCATTCACTTTCGCTTTGACAAAAGGTAAACTGCGATCATACACACACCCAATTTAAAACCAGAAGAGTATAATTGGAAAAATTCATATCGAAATAAAAATTGGGAGTGGGAGTCAACTGAAGTGGGAGAGTGAAATTGGTTTGGACAAGTAAGAGGAAAGTCAGGAAAGCAAAAGTAAAAGTTAAAGGAGAAAGATGAGTCTTGAAGGAGAGTTTTGTGGAGCAAAGGAGTCGGAGTGACCTGCTAGTAGAGTTTGTTGTGGAAGTGGTGTGCTATGATTTCGGAGTTTGGAGATTCTGATATTTTCAATAGTCATTCATATCATAGTCATATTAGGTAGCCAAATGTGGTAGTCATATCACAGCAAAGTTATATTCGTTCTACACTTGTAATATTATGACTACACACAGGCGGTTGTGCATTAACCTTTGTTATTAGTCCACATAGTTAGGTATGAAAGAATCTCATTCTGACAGGCAGAAAAGGTTGACTAAGTTTCTGCTCTGTGTGTGTGTGTGTGGAGTACCTACGGAATACTATTTGAGGTCGGAAGGCGGAAGTATGAAGTGCCGTAGGCCTTGGCGTGGATCAAATGACTTTTCTTTTCGTGTAGCTGAAAATGGAGAGAAGACATTAAATGCTATGACTTGACTCGACTGTGTAGCACCAGAATATACTCCAAGAAAAGCACAATGACCGAGTCTGTCCTATCATCACATCAACATCACACAATGTCGTTACTATTACGGTCAACAGTGCTACAACCGCCGTGCTTTATAACGCAGTCTTATACATAAACACTCGATCATCACTACGAGCTATGAGACCACCTTAGAAGATAGAACTTCTATACCTTACATATATGTTGAATGTTAGTATGAATAGAAAAGTATGGAAGTATAGCCCAGCACGCAACGGTGAGAGAATTTTTGCCTTGTGTAGAATCAGTTGGTTGTTCTCACAGATTCTTTATACATCTAGGTATTATGTGCCCAATCTACTTATGAAGAGACAGTGAGGAGGCGAAGATAAAGTGGGACTGCGTGCTCGGAGAATATATGGAGGCATTCTCCATTGTATTTCACAGCGGCAGTATTTTTGCATAGGGCGGTTTGTAAATAGTGAGTACTTAAGTGATAGGGCATCTAAGTGTCTGACTGAGATTGCATGTGGAACACCTTAGTATGCAAATACTTCTTTCATCACACCGTTATGAATATTTTGTCGGGTGAGTATTGTTGTCAGAAGTATTGCATGGATTGTTTTGGTTGTGTGAGGATGGATTCATGAAAGTAGATCTGCACTAAAGTTGGCTATGTGGTTACAGCATTGTTGATAAAGTGTTAGCGGTTGAAAGCAATGGTCTATTCATAATCCGCATTAAGTATTCACATCTTTCTACCGCTGCTCCTCTTAGGCGTACATTGTATTCTGTGTACAGGACTAGGTGGTGGTGTAGAGTGGAATATACACAGTGTAGATCTATAAGAAAAGCAAAGGAGAGAAAAGAGGGAAGTTGATCGACGGAGCAAACGGGGTCAGACCGCAGTAGTCACATTCTGCATAGTGGTGCGATTACTACATCGGCACTTTAATATAAGTTGGATTGGTGGCTTATGGCTTAGAGTGTTGAAAAAAGAAGCGTTTTGTATTTGAGGAGGAAAGAAATGTTGGGTCGTTGTGGAAGACGACGACGACTACGACGGTATATCTAGTGTTGAGAATGTGTGATCTATCGATCTGAGGCTGATCTGACCTATTCAATGCAATGTTGTAATGTAATGTAGTAATGCACATGGAGAAGAAAGGGAAGGAGAAGAAAGGGAAGTGGAGGGTATAGGAGTCGGAGTCGGAGTGGAAAGAAAGTGGGTGAAAGGAAGTTTGAGAGAGTCAAGTGGATGTGGGAAGGTATATATGGACACTCAACGGCAAGGACAGAACAAGACACGAGCATTGCACACATCCTCATCCTCATCCTCATTCTGGTACAAGTGAGATATACACAGGAAGCAATTCAACTGAGCCGTGCAATAGAAAAGAGAAAAGATGTGATGAGCAATGTAATGGAATCCACTTCAACAATTCTCTTTTCCTTTCCACATCTTCCGTGGGGACTTGCCTTTGTTTTCCAATCCTCCAAAATATTTCGAACTCAACACACTAGAACTTATACACTTACACATATAGACACTTACAACTTATGGCCAGTCTCCCACTCCCTTTCTCAGCTCGTCCACTTCCACTGCAGGAGTTTTGTTTGTAGTTTTGGTTATGCAGTTGGGATTTCACTTGGTGTTTGTGTGTGTGTGATCTTGATGCGATGTGAGCTGAACATGTGCTTTCTTATTCACAATATTATAACAACCACCGCAAACCCTTCCACAACACACCACTGACCAGGCCAACAGTTCCACATCCGAACACAGCAGTTTATACCAAAAGCAGAAAAGCGGAAAGGACAGAAAGGGACAAGACAGGACTGGAGAATGTACTGCGACTCTTTCTCCAGACTCACTCACTCTCCCATTCCCTTTCCATCCTCTTCACTCAACTTCTTCCAGCTCTTCTCCACTTTACCTCTCAATCTCAAAAACTCTTTCTCTCTTCCTTTTCTTGTCTCCCTTCTAAAAACTCGCTTTGTATTGTCTCAACTTATATCTTAACCACTTCCACTGTCATAATCATATCCAGCAGTCTTATACATTATTTGTGAATTCCTATGTACATACATGTATTATGCAGTCCCTTATAGTAGCATACAAGGCACGGGATGGTAATCGCGGTTGACTTTGGCGATGTGTCCATTCCCCATAAGCTTCCACTCAGCTTCAGTTGACTTTGCCCTACTTTCTCGGGATAAAAGGTGGTGGAAAGCAGATTTGTGTAATGTGGATTGTTATTCTATACACACTTGTGTCAACACATAAATAAGTTAGAAATATTATATAAGGGTATATTGCATTTATATTTATTTATTCCCAAAAGGTAGGTATACTGCATAACTGTATATACCATACACAATATGCCATATCCATGTATCAATTTTCCTCGCTCTAGCTCACGAGTTAATGACAACTCTCACTTCCACGACGAAGCTGGGCTAGGGTTTGTAGTCCTATCTGAACATTCAGATACTCACCTAATTAAACAAACTAAATTATTCCTAAATGGCTCAGGTACAAATGTCATTCAAGTGTATGACTAAGAATATTAGGATGGGCGTTCTAAAGATATGCTGACTACAAAGTCAGCATATAACTTTGTTCTGTGTAGTTTTATAATTTTTATCTGGCTACTATGTAACTGTATATCTTTTAGAGGATTGACGCGTGGCTGTTGTCCATCTTTCTTTTAAGTTTTTTTGTATTGATGTGTCTAGTCTGGTCTTTTTAGTGTCACCTCGAGCATTCCATTCAAAGCTAAATGTCTCTAAAAATCCTGTGGTGCATAAAAGGCAAAGGAAATGAAAATGTAAAGTAAAATGTACATCGTAAAGACTTTCTAGTTTGGCTCTTTTGGCTTCTGTTGAAAATGGGACGGGAAAATCTGTCATGTCACTCAAATTCGATTTTGGGAATAAATTATCGGTAGAAGCGGTTGTCAGTGGAAATACACTTAAGACGAGTGGACCATAGGAGAGTGAGGAGTCTGAGGAGAGACTTCTATTCTTCTCTTTTCCTTAGACCGTAAAGACTTTCCGTGCATTCCACATGCTTGAAGCAGAATTTAATAAATGCTCGACATGTTCAGTGGCTTTTACGACTCTCCATTTCTCTTTTACTCCTTTCCAAGGAGTTCGATTTGAATTGTCTTCTTAAACACATTCCTCACTAGCTGCGTGAAGCTGTTTACACAAAAGGAGAATTCACTTTGCTCCAATTTACATCTGCTTTGTGCCTGTATTCTTGTTCTGTATCTTTTAGTGCGGCTAATGAATTCATTCGGAAAAATTTTCCATTACAGCGTGAGAAAAATTGCAAATTCCAATTTTTGGGAGCAATTTTATTTCACGAGCAGATACTTCCAATAGAGATTTTATGTGGCTATAAAACCACAGAGAATTTCCTTCGAGTCTTTTTATGTACGCCAATGTAACGTGAGTTGTACATTTTATATTTGCATTCTAAGAAGTAGAACTCTGGTTCATTGCCTACCTGAACATTTTAAGAGACACTCAGGTCAGTGTTACTCGCATTACGACTGATTGTGAGTTTAGTTGACTGCATAAAATTATTTATGAATGCAAATGCATGTCATTGCCTATCTTATATTTTTATCCCTACCTATAGCCCCTTGCACTTCACGATTCCATTTCCTCGACTGCGAATAAAGCTTTTATTTCCCTACGAAGCTAATTTTATGATTTTGCGAATGATATGGTATTTGGTATTGTTAGTCTGTCACTGACTGAGTGGAATAAACGTAAAGCATCCGCTGAGTGCATTTCAAGATTTAACATAATAGAACATTTTCCATTTCCCTCCGACTACTTCCCTCTGCTCCTACATCGACTATCATCTTTGAGTAAAGTTTAGTTAGAATTGTATTTTAAGAGCTGCCATGCCACGGGCCAAGGAAGTGTGCCAATGCTTATTAAAGTTGAAGTTGAAGGAATTGGGCCATTAACTTTTTAGCTGGAGACATGGACATGGGCCATTGCATTACTTAGCGTTGCCATTTTATAGGGAAAGTTGAGAAAGGGTACTTACATTACATTAGCCAACAAAGTCCATGTAACCTGAACCTCGCCAACTTAAAGAAATATATTTTACTCTACATGACAAACTACGCTGCGTATTACAAGTATCCATACACTCCACAATCCACTAGCAACACCAGCATCACATCTATACTCCCACACAAACCACCTTATCCACATTACACACTTAAATATTTTATATGGCAATATTACCCTTAAGAAACATATGGAAACTAATAGCTTTAGCTTTTACACACGGCTATATTACACACTTTGTTAGTGGTGCAGTGGTCTCTGCTCAGTCTCTTGTCTTCATATACTAGTGAGTAGTAATATCCTGGCTCACTAAAAGTCCTAAGCCCCGAATGTACGAATAAAAGGTGCGTTCCGAAAGAGTAGCCAACCATGGCTTTTCCAAGGAGACAATATCAATGTCCCAGCGCTACGTTCTCACTTTCATTGTCGTAAACCATATTCACTTCTCCGCAGATATATTTCAGATTTTTGATCTGGGAAACCAACCACCATCACTTTGAGTCGTACAGATATTTATGGCGGCAGTGACAATATAGAAGATTCCTGATATAAAATTCTACATGTTCTGTTGATGTCACAAAGACATGAATATATTCATGTCTTTTTCATTCATTTTCATTCATTCACATTTATACAGGTCAATATTACAATTAGTATAATATGCATAGCAATATGTTCTTACTTAGAGTCATTACTATTCTAAAACTGTTATGCAAACAGTAAGGCTAAAGCCATGTCAGGAAGACCTTGGCATTCTATCCCAACAAGACATTAAGAGATTTTCAAAACTTACTTTCAATAATCCGATAATGAGTTATACGTTATATGATAGAACATCTAAGCCCGAATTCCTTTAATTAAGTTATCTACTTAATTTACTGTTTTCAAGTGCAGATGAACTTTCTCAAAGTTTCAGTTTCATTGTCAACTTTCTCTCTTTCATTCATATTCTTCACGTCCGTCATATGGCAATATTCACATAATAATCCAACCTCACACTAAATCCTTTAACATCCATCAAATCTCACTTTACTAATGTCTGTAGTTTGCTGACATGTTAATATTCATGACAATTAAAGCGCTATTTTATCCCAGTTTTTGATTTCGTGTGCTAATACTTGCAATCCATCATCTTCAGATTACAAGTAAATTACAAAGAAATCACATTGTGACCATAGCCGGCACACACTAACCAGCTTCATAACCGGCTTGATAATAAAAGCCTTTACTTTTGCCGTACTTTACTTTATACTCAAACTTCAACTTTTGTAACGTGGCTGCGGACAAACTACATTTAAAATATCTTGCTGAATTGTTGAAAGAAACAAGAGGAAAGTCATGAATGAAAGAAGGAATTTAGCCAATATCGACATAATTTGACAGAGTTGAAATGTCAGATAATGTTCAAAGCAAATACTATTGCACTTTCTAATGTGAAAGTTTGGCTAATGCTCATGAAAGACTGTTTTGTAGTAATTTAGAATAAATAAAGTGGGAAAGTTGGCATTTACTTAGTGTACCTAATACATACAGATAGATGAGGAAAGAATGTTATAGCGGAGGGGATGTTAACACGAAAAGAAAAGGGAGCGCTGGAGCACGAGTGATAAATCAAAATTGCTTATTTATTACATTGCTAAGTTTTGTGATGAATGTACTCTGTCTTAATATTTATGAGAGACACGAACAAATTTTGAGACAGTGGAATAAGAAGTATATGGAGCAATAAATATTACAAAGAGAATATGAGGAATGTAATTAAAAAGCTATTAACGCTATTTGGGGGACTTAGTAAAAGACCAATAATGACTGGCACTATAACAGAGAAATAACATTAGCATTCACCCAAGCCACTAATTATTAATACGGGACACAAAATGAAAGCCATTTACAAGAGAAACGATGACAGGCGGAGAAGGTAAATTAATCTTGCCGTTGTTGGCCTACACTTCTTATTGATGTGGAGCTTACGACGGAGAAAGCGGGAGAAGACTTTTAGAAACAGTCCATGTAAGGCTGCAGCGTTATTCGTTGGTAGTCCGCGTGAATTGTGACCTACCATATAAGTCCCTCATTTGTTTCATAATATTTTATTGCTCAGTGATGTGTGTGTTCTTGAATACTGAAACGGGATGTATGAATTTATTATGTGATGTTGCTATTACATTTTGTAAGTGTTGGGAAAGGCATGAAAAGATAAATTGTGGCTCTTTATGCGAATAGTTGATTCTAAATTGCGTGTTTTGAATGTATTATGTTTTTCGTTTCAGAATTTACCGGACACGTTACTTGGGCGTGATGATTCTTTTAATTTGGATGGGTGCTTTTGGAGCGTTGGTTCCGACTCTGCTAGAAGTGTGGGGAATATTTGCATTGGATCGGGAAATCGGAAGTTGCTCTATCATGCCTGATCAGAACAAGCGCTCCCCGAAAGAATTTCTATTTATCATCGCATTCGTCCTCCCGTGTTGTGCCATCATTGTATGCTACGCCAGAATATTTCTCATTGTACGAAAAGCCACAGTCAACTCACGCCCCGTTGAGCTCACCTCTTCAACAGCCAACATCAACCATCACGAAGTCGAAACTCTCACTCCTGAACAGAGTAACACAATTTTATGCAATTTCCCTCATTTGTCTCCGCAGTTCTACCTACTCTGCCCCACTTTCGAAATGATTTATATTTCATTCATGTCTCCAAACCTTTTCTGCCATATGTGCGCATCAGAGGAGATGACACAATGAATTCAAATATTCACTTTTACCAAAAGGGATGCCAACCTCAACCCCTACTCGGAAATGTTGGAATGAGTCGCATTTCAATTGTACAGAAATATTTTAATTATAGCTTTTGGGATCCCCTAGAACGTTTTCACGGATGAAGGTGTACATGGGTTGATGCGTAGTTCTAGTTCTGGTTTCCCAACAAAAAATAGCTACTAACATTTGATTGTTGTGATTTTGATTTATTTTCAGTAATATTGAGACGAGGCTCCGCCCGACCTTCCATGGCATTCATACATCAAAAAGGAAAGATGACACCCAAAGATCGGAAGTTGTTATTAATGATTCTGGTGATTTTCGGAACATTCGTTCTGTGCTACTTGCCCATCACAATACTAAAAGGATTGAAGAAGGAGAAGAATAACATATGGAACATTTTTGGTTACTTACTTATTTACATGACCACCTGCATGAATCCAATGATTTACGTGGTCATGAGCTCAGAATACAGACAAGCCTACAAGAGTCTTATTCTCTGCAAAAAAGACTGGAGTGCCAGCAGTCGAACGAGTAATTCCAACAAGACCTAAACCACTTCAGTTTTGGCTACTTAAAACATGAAATAAAAAGTACCCTACACTTTCCCAAGTAGTTTTTAAATATTCTATGTGGATGTTTGTGTGTGTTGCATACAAAAGTGTTTAGTGGTGGAGATATGCACATT
Source organism: Pogonognathellus longicornis (assembly GCA_034694085.1). Classification (NCBI taxonomy): domain Eukaryota; kingdom Metazoa; phylum Arthropoda; class Collembola; order Entomobryomorpha; family Tomoceridae; genus Pogonognathellus; species Pogonognathellus longicornis. Next base: position 42,628 of record JAQFYB010000400.1, read on the forward strand.
TCTGCATACAAAGAGAAGAAAAGCAGCGTACCTGTGATTTACGAGTATCTCAGCCCATTCAACAGAAAGTATTGAAATAGATAAAGATAAAAGTATAAATCATGTGAGAGAAAATAACCTAATAGATGTCTACTAAAAACTAGTTTAGATGTAAGTACAATTTTATTATTTTCGTCAAACCAAAAAATCTGTACAAGTAAAACTGCTGTTCAGATCAGTTTAAATAATCTTATTTCCATATTTCTATCAACTGTAAATTCATAACCGTTTAAAGTAGTTGAGCCCAGCGTGTAAAAAATTGTGACTAACTATAGAATATACTCCACTCCAAGAATGCAACTAGTCACTTTTAGTAAAATAGGTAATAGTAAACTTTTTCATTTGCATTTCTACATTATCCACAATATTTACAATATTAGCGTAATAATTAGCAAAAGATTGATTATATCTGTACCTATGTATATACTATATATTATAGTTACAGTATGTACAATAATTTAAAAAGTATATTAATTGTTGTGCAGTCATTCCTAGAGGTTCATTTATTAGTAGAAAGTAGAAAGTATAATATTATGTTACATATAAGCATACTATTATTAATGCAAATCCAGATACATATATAATAGTTACTTATGTATTTACATGTGCAATCAGAAATCGTAAAATTATAGGATTTCATTACAGCTAAAGTGTACACGTCCTGTAGTAATGTAAGTGTGTGTGCTTATAACGAAAAAGTCGTATGTTCTACGTAAATCCTATCAATGTAATAGTTACAAGAAATTGTTATTTACATGTAGTAACATTTCTGAAGTAGTAAAAATAAAAATCATAACTGTTATGTATAATGTGTATTTGTATTTGTGAGGGCAGGGCAGACACAAATAAATCTTTAAAGTCGTACCTGTACAGTGTGTTGCATAATTTCTAATACAATTACATCAAACTTCATAGTTATACTTACAAAAAACCTAACAGTCAAGAGAAGTTTATAATAACTACTATAAATAACTGTATACCTTGCTAATGTCAATATTATTGTCCTATGTATTATAATTATGAACTCTTAATAAAAATGTGTGTATTATTATTATCTTTGTTGCTTTAACAGAATACGGATAGTAATGCCATTTATTGAAATGAATTGCATTTTTGTTTATTATGAATAGTTCTATCCAGATTAATGGGACACAACCAGGGACTCCAATTACATTATAATAATTAGGTTTAGTTTTATGCGTATAATATTTAGAATAGTGGAGTGGAATCAGTGGAATGACCTGACTAGGACTATTTGGAATTAAACTTAAAAAGTAAATACATGAGACTCATTGAAGGCTAGACAGTTGTTCCAGTGAATGAAAATCATGATCTGTTTATTTGAGGAGGACAAATGCAAATGTCTCATTAAAAAGCTTTACATTTCACTCTATATTATATGTAACATATTATACACTTGACATCGTACGCTTATTTATATTGTATGTAAAAATGTAAATTGCATGTTACACTGGTTTTTCAGGATTTTCGAATTCCTCGTCCGACTCTTGGCCTTTGTCCTCCTTCTTAGGAATGTGTCGACTAGCCTTCTCGATGTATTCTTCATAATGAAATAAATTGTCAGAAGTTTCTACTCCACTTGTCATCATTTTCTCCACCTCATCCGCAGTAAATACCTCCCCTTCCCTCATGAGAGCATCATTTAATCGAAGTGGTTCAATAGTCCCAGTCTTTTCTTTGTCAAATGCTTCAAAACACTCCCTGATCAGATCGTCTTCAACTGGCCGATATCTTACAGAACATTTTTATAACATTCAAATTACGTTTACACACTTAGTTATAGGTAACAGAAGCAAAAATGTTGGTCTGATGTATAGTGATGAAATTAAATACTTACAATTTACCATCCGTCATTACTTTAGTTAGGTAAGGTACAATGCGCTCATACTTAATCAACCCTTTGGCACTGGGATCTTGTAAATCACTAATCAAGCTATGAAGCTCTGCAGCACTTGGCATTAAGCCTGAATTTAAAAAAAAAATCTGAAAATGTAGATTACAATATCTATATTAGATATGTGCTATATCGGTATTTAACTATGGACAATTGCATGAAACCTTTATGCTTTGATTCTGATTTCTGACTCACCCATAGCATGAATCAAGATGCCAGCAGATCGCAAGTCAATCATTTTTTGATTTCCCTGGTCGTAAAGTGCAAAGGCCTGATTGATTTTCTTTTGAATCTCCAATACTTTAGGATCAGTTGAGTACATCAAAGCTGTCATTTCTTTCTCGTTGTCTTCGCTTCCACCTGCTTTAGAATTATTATTCTTCGCTTTTCTAGACCCCATTTTGCTTCTACTTTATTCTTTCTCTGGGGAAATAAATCGCTCTGATGAGCTTCGAAATATTATAATACACTTTAGAACAGAAATACGTACACAACTTATTCTATGTTCTGCCCTGTGCATAATAATTCTGATTTATAGACATCGAGTCAAAAGTTGTTGAAGATTTGTAACGATCAAACATGATGTGTAGGCTTTGGAAGCTGAGTTTGTTTAGAAAGCTGGTGGCATGGTAGCGACCGACCACGATACCACGACACAGAAAAGCTTATTTCGTTGAACCACCTATAATAATAGTATCATCGGGGAAAGTGAAGAAAATTGGTTTACGTATAACTTTCTTATACTTTTACTTAACCTACAAAAAGATCTCTACCACAACCGCATACACTGAAGAACGAATGCTATTATGAAAGTTTTCATGCCAAAATCCCATATCTGTCTATACAGAAGATGAAAGCATTATAAAAGATCTTATAACAGATCTATTATATTCCATGTATTACGTTTCTTTTTAGTAAACCTTGTTTAATACTGTTGTGTTACAATTCAAGCACTATGCACTAGCACAAGTACACTTGCATTTGGCTTATAGTAAAATGTAAATACTATTATAGTCACTTTAGATTTTTACTGTATTTATTGTTTAAATAAGATATCTATTCTATCTGTATTTTATTACAAGGTTCTGAATGGTGCCTATTGCATTAGTTAGTTTCAAATCAAGTATCATTTCATTATAAAAATACTATCGAAAATTTGTAATACGCAATGCTTGTATAAAGCTACACAGTAGTGTAAAGTGTTTAAAGTGGTGTAAGTGTAGTGTATGTAGCGTAATGCTATGCAAAGTAGCGTGTGTGTGTGTGTGTAGCTGCTATGCAGCATAGCAGCAGCATTCTTCTTGGGTGTTCTCAAGTTCTATGTGGTGTATCGCCTGTATCGGTGTATTTCTGTATGTGTATCGTATCACTTGGTGTGGTGTAGAAGTTTTTATGGGGCATTGTGGTATTTGTTTTAGTCTCTGGGTGGTTGTGCCATGAAATGAGCGACAGGAAGGGCATCTACTTGGCACATGAGTCTGTTGTGGGTTGTCAAGTGATGGAGATTGGGGTTCATTTGAATTCAGTCTGATTTCTATTCTCCAAAAGCTGCAAATAAAGTAAAACAATAACATTTAAAAGTTAAAGATATTTGGCATATTTCATTTTCTGTATTAATGTAATTTAACTGAACTAATTGAATATGTTTACAACGTCTTCTCCAGTGAGTGTCACTAAACTTATAATAGATAGAATGATAGCTAATCAAAAACTTTACTAAACTATTCAAATCTACACAGTTGACCGTAATACATTGAATTCAACAAAGGGGCAGCAAGGTAATTGACAGTTAATTGCATTGCATATTTTTGTTGTTTTTGTGCATATAATCCTATTGTTTAGAACTCTAATTGTAAATAAACACTCATTTTTCAGTTTCCAGGCTGTTTCTGTGTGTTGTCAGTTGTTTGGGAGTAAGGCGTGAGACGAAAGTCTAAAATTGAATTTACGAAAAGTACAAAACTAATAAATTGGGCTGGAGCTGTTACGTCACTACCCCACCATGTACGAGCCACCGATCGGTCCTTACGGGGACCGAGCAGGGTCACCAAATCGGTTGGAGTACACTTCGGACAGACATCCTAGGGCAATGCTTGACATGATGAATCTACTAAGAGTGTCAAGGGAATTATGTGATGTCGTTCTTAATGTAAGTTCTTCAATTTTATTGAACAAAACATTTCATTTTAAATTCAAAATTGACAGCAGTGAACGGTAAAAAATATGGAAGTGTATTTTCGACTTCAGAAACGTTTGTTAAATTGCTTCCCCACTTTTATTGTTTACTTATTAATATTCGTTTTAATCTATATCAATGCATGCATGCATTGATTGTAATGTGATGTCGATGTGATATATAAATCAGCCAAAATGTGTAATTTTGTTATTTTTGTTCCAGGTTGGATCCAGAGAACCAATTTACGCTCACAGGTAATTTTTGTTTGTAAACCCATTTTATTTATTTGCCCCTCTCTAAGCTAACTATTAACTAACTAAACTATAGGTATTTAATTGGAAGTTTAGCACATGTTATAAGAAGTATTTGCCTGTACAGCATGACTTTAGCCGAAATCTAGCCTTTAATCTTTAGTGATAATATTATTTTTATTATTACTTTATTCATTACCGGCTAATAGCCAATTTATATTTGTTTTATTCAAACTAATTTCAATTACATAATATAAACTAGAGGTGCGACCGAACCGAACATGTTCGGTGTTCGGTTCTGCCCCTAATATCCAACAATAATTTTGAGCAAATCCCGAACCGTTCCCGAATACCAAAAACCTGTTCGGTCTTTCAACTTAAATACTTAATTATTTGGTTTGAAAGAATAAATTAACTTCAGTTATTTCAAAATATTATGTAGTTTTATGATTGATCAATTTTATCACATTCCGAGTAATATGTATACATGACTTTGACTATACTATCTCGAACCGAACGGAACAAGAACATTTTTCTAGCCGAACCTAAGAACCTAACCCCAATATTCTAACACGAAAAACCCTGTTCGGTCGCACCTCTAGTATAAACCTATTGCGTTTTCTAAAATAATTTATTTTATTTAAACCAGCTTAAATTGTTTATATACTATTTTACTATTTATTATTATTATTATTCTAAGGCAGTATGGAATTTATTAATTTATGGTCAATCGATATTGGCACTTGACATTGATTTGATTATTTTTCTTTTTTTAATGTAAACTAAAAGTTAAGTCCATCTAAACTGTTGGTTTAATTGAACACATTAAAACCAAGGTGAATAAAAGACTACGCAAACCAATTCCCGGGATGAGAAATCTTTAAGCACCTTGATTAAAACTAAAAAAAGATTTTACCATTGGTTTCAATTTATATTTCAGAGTTGTGTTGTCAGCCTGCTCAATGTACTTCCGAGCAATGTTTACTGGTGAACTTGCAGAATCAAGACAAACTGAAATTACGATAAGGGACATTGATGAGCACGCTATGGGTCTTTTAATTGATTTTTGTTATACATCTAAAGTAGTTATTGATGAAACTAATGTACAGACATTACTTCCAGCAGGTAATAAGCTTTTTTAATAAGCTCAATTTTATCAAACAATAACCAGATTGCATTTAATCTTTGTCTGCAAGTTCTAATACCAATCCATTGATTGCTCGTATGTTTTACAGCTTGTTTACTGCAGCTTGACGAAATACAAGAAAAATGCTGTGAATTTTTGAAACGTCAATTAGATCCATCAAATTGTTTAGGAATACGGGCATTTGCAGATACTCATTCATGTCGAGAATTGTTAAGAATTGCTGACATGTTTACTCAACACAACTTTCAAGAAGTGATGACTAGTGAGGAATTCCTTCTCCTCCCAGTTGGTCAATTAATCGATATAATTTCTAGTGATGAACTAAACGTTAGATCTGAAGAGCAAGTTTTCAATGCCGTTATGGCGTGGGTCAAATTTAATGTTTCCGAAAGAAGGCCTTGCCTTGCCCAAGTTTTACAACATGTCAGACTGCCGTTGCTCAATCCTAAATTTCTCGTGGGAACGGTAGGCTCTGACTTATTAATTAAAAGTGATGAATCCTGTAGAGACTTAGTAGACGAAGCCAAAAATTATCTGCTACTTCCACAAGAGCGTTTGATGATGCAAGGTCCTCGAACCAAACCCCGCAAACCAATCAGGAGGGGGGAAGTTCTATTTGCAGGTTTGTCTTTAATCATTTAGGTATAAAACTGAAGCATCTGTCTTTTTTACAAGTTAATGATTTCCATGTTTTGTTTTCACTAATTTAGTTGGTGGTTGGTGCAGTGGGGATGCAATAGCATCGGTTGAGCGTTATGACCCTCAAACTGGAGAGTGGAGAATGGTTATTGATTAATGCATTTTTTCTTTTAATTTGTTTAATTTTAAACTACTTGTATGTAAATGATAATGCTGCAACTATTTGAAATTGTCTAAAGGTTGCTGCTATGTCTAAACGACGCTGTGGAGTTGGTGTTGCTGTATTAAACGACCTTCTTTACGCGGTACTTTACTATTTTGCCTTTAGATTTAAAACGTTACTAAATATCAAATGTGGGACATAAATTGAATAACAGTGTTAAATTAACATACATATTTGAATGTACCTTTAGGTTGGTGGCCACGATGGTCAAGCATATTTGAACAGCATTGAACGTTATGATCCAACAACGAACCAATGGTTAGTATTGGCTCTTCGAACTATTGATTTTTCTCCTACTCTTAATTTGATTCCATTTTATGATTTAATAAAAAACCAAGTTTCTAGGAATTGAGTTGATTTTCAACATTTTTAATATTTTATTTTATTTTTCAGGTCTAGCGATGTAGCTCCTACAACGTCGTGCAGGACATCAGTTGGTGTTGCTGTCTTAGATGGGTTCTTATATGCTGTTGGAGGTAAATAACTAAAAATGATTTTGCTTAGCTATTGTGGTACGGTATTGTTTTCTAAATGTTGAATGCTTATTTCTAACTCTTTAGGTCAGGACGGCGTGCAGTGTTTGAATCAAGTAGAAAGATATGAGCCTAAGGAGAATCGATGGGTGAAAGTGGCTCCAATGAATACAAGGCGTTTGGGAGTAGCTGTGGCTGTTCTAGGAGGCTACTTGTATGCAATTGGAGGGTCAGATGGCCAGTGTCCTCTCAACACGGGTATGTACTACAAAGTTGTGTTTGTTGGAGCAACAGCACATAACAAAATCGCATATCATTCCGACCATACTTTTATACTTATAATTATTTAACCTTGCAGTGGAACGATACGATCCGAGACAAAATAAATGGGTTGCTGTAAGTATGATTGCATATTATTTAGCCAATAAACTGAGTTTAAGAAGTTTATCATTTTTGCTCACCTCAATAATTGATATATGGTGTATGGCACTAAATACGATAAACTGAATAATAGGTTGCTCCTATGTCAACCCGAAGAAAGCATTTAGGATGTGCCGTGTACAATAACCTTATTTACGCTGTGGGCGGACGAGATGACTGCATGGAGTTAAGCAGTGCTGAAAGATACAATCCGCTTACGAATTCTTGGCAGCCGTTAATAGCTATGAATAGTAGACGATCTGGAGTGGGATTGGCAGTTGTTAACGGACAGCTGTATGCGGTGGGTGGTTTCGATGGAACGACGTATTTAAAAACTATTGAAGTCTACGATCCCGAGGTATTGTGTAGTAATGGCGCTATTAAATCCCTAGTCTTTGTTAGTGGTTGACTTGAAATCAATTATATTAAACTAGGCTATTGTCTTTGTATTGTATGCTCACTTTTTTATCTCTCAAGGTTAATACTTGGAGGGCGTGTGGCTCCATGAATTATCGAAGACTAGGCGGCGGAGTTGGTGTCATGAAAATTCCTTCGTCCGAATCAACGTATTGGTAGTTCGTCTTTGTATCAACCCGTCGCATCGCATCGCATCGCTTGTATTTCCTCTTGAAATTCTTCGTCGCTATTTATTTCATTGACTGATTATGGGATATTCTCCTTCTGTGTAGCAAGTATATTTTATAGCATTAAATCTATGCATCGCTTCTGCCATACAGCTATAAGTATTGTTTCCAAAAGTCATCAAGTCATGGTGGTATTTATAGCTAATGTTTTTGTACTTACAACATCGTTTTTGTCGTTTGCGTTCACACGACAGCTTTTTTCATCAACAAAAATGTAATGTTATCGCAAGAAGGAATTGCCTTTCAGCTCGTTACAATCCAAGTGTATAATTTATTCATAACAACTACATTAATTTGTATTGTAATTGCATAATTTGTGTGTAATAATTTGTATAATTTCTTAGTTTTTGACATATTGTTTTTTCCTATAATGTAAAAGTAAAATTAGTCAAGTTCGATAAGCATGTTACAAGACATTATGTGTAAACACGCGTGCGTTTGAAAAATATTACACAACATGATCACAGTTATTAACAAGTAAGCTCTGTGTTAACATAATTTAAACAGTGTTATAAATGTAGTTTGTCTACAAGTATGTTCTAGAGTTATGTTGACATAAAATCCGCAAATTAAATTATACAGTTTGGCACGTTTAAAAAATGACCAATATAATTTTTACTTACTTCGTACATTGCTTGGTTGTATCTTGCATGTAACTGAAAGTATAGAAAGGGGAATCAATATACAATTAATTTTCATACATATTAGCCATTAGCAATAATAGTACCATTAATCTGTCAAATAGTTTACATTCAGTATATTGGACATAGTCTGAGAATTCTCACCAAAGTGTCGAGAATGCAATTCTAAACCTTCTGAACTGCAAATCACTCTAAGTCGGAAATTGGAAAGCTAAAGCTCTCTTCATGGTGGTAATTTAGATTTTTTCCTCAAAGTAATTACCTTTATAAACAATCTAAGTAGTAGACCTCCTAACATAGACATTGAGACAAAGGCTTAATTTTGACTTATCTCATTGCAGTGAGTTTTACAATGTGTGTGGAGATTATTGTAACAAACAACACAAATATGATCAAAGGGACAGATTTTAGCGGATTCCGGCTATATAAAGACATTGCTGTAAAGAGTCTACAATCTGAGGAACTAGGTACTTCACAATTCACAAAAAATTTCATGAAATGTACCTCCTACACTCTACACTGCTATCTACAATAGCAGATTTCTCACAATAAATTCACCGTGCTTTGCATAATTGCATTTACTGAATATTCCAAACGCCCTCATAGAGACCTGCCTGGGCTTGGTCCAAAAGTGGTCCAACCATAGCAAGTGGATGGCTCTTTGGGCTATATTATAGTAATGTTGCTCCGCATAGAAAATCGTCAGATTCCTTGTCACTTCTTTTGTCACTAGGTAAGCGCATGCGCCCAAAAACAGTAGGTTTTTCTCATTTTTTCAGCTCTGATTTTATTTTATACAATAAAACTGATCCTAGCCTGGTTACCCATTGCCCATGGTCCAGCCTAAATTTTGACTATGAGTTTGGGCGGGTTTGGTCCAAGATGATATATATCATCATGGGGAGCCCAAAATTTTTCCAAGTGCTTGGGCGCAGAAAAGGGGGCCCGGGCAAGTCTCTACGCCCTCAGCAAGTCATGATAGAGGATTTAATTCTGATCCTTAAGGACGCCATAATATTATATGTATAAGGAGGTCGAGTTGGTGTAAGTTCTGCACTGACACAGGGGTAGTACCACTGTGGTACGTGCTTAAAAGTTTTATTTTAGCTTTTACGTGGCTGGCTTCTCTTTGTTTCACTGCAAGCTATTTAGTTTTGAACAGCTAGGATTTATTTTATGGTTTTAACGATTTAACAGTATACAGATAATGTGCTTTTACTGCATATCTGGGATCTGGGATGATGTTCTTTTCTTTTGATTTGAACGATAGCCTTTAACCAAAATGGTAAACTGGGATATTGCAAAAAGGACAAGGACGAGGAAACGGAAGATATGTTTCAAAGTGGAGGTCGTAACGACCCCCCACTACTCAAGTCGTTTGCGTAGCATTTTCACAAATAATAATAAATACCTACCACGGAGAACTCCAGATGAGATTTTGACTTTTTTCAAGATTTCTAGAGCACAAAGAGTTCCTGTGGGTTAAGCTATGGGTAATATTGTGCACACCTACAGATACATAAATATAATATTTTTTGTATATTTGGGAATCTAGTATCTAGTCTAGCATTTATTGCGGTGCAATGTGTACCGTACTATCTACATACTACATACATGCACTATCCATATGAATAGGTAGTTTGGTAATATTTTCAGTTTCACACCCGTAGTAATAGACACACGGTACACGGCAGTAGTGGAATTGTAAGTTACAGTTGGAAAGAGCAAGACTACTGTGTTGTGTGTGAAAACGGAAATAAATAAAAGATGTTCTAAGAGAGACAAAAAGATGCTTCCGTCACATCGTTCTTTCGTCCGTATGATTGCATTGTGTTATATCATGTGTTGTTTCGTGTACTGTGTTCATACGTGGTGTACTAGAGTCTCTGTGGTGTACCTTGTGTGAATATGTTGAGATATCCTGTGGTTGTCCTTTCCCGTGTTTTTCGACCAAGCAAATAAGACAAAGTAATATCTCAGTTCTCGGAGTAGTGCGATGGTTTGGTGTAGGCGAATAACTAGGAAAATAAAGTGGAGAGGATGCGAGTGAGTGTTTAGAAATGGCAGGACTATAGTTACTATAGCCAGAGCCACAGTCACAACCCAAGTAAGAACTGCTGGGAGTACTAAGAAAGAAGTACAAACACATGGATTTTATAAGCCAGGGCCAAGGAAGCACGGAGAACTACACACGTCCGTGTTCTCCGTGATAATCCCGTTTCGGATTCTGGTTGGCTGGAAGACTGGAGGTTTGTCCAAATTCGACTGGGGGAAATTCGGGAGTTTTTGATGCATTCGGTTTGAGCAGCTCGCTCGTAGAACATACACACGAACCCAGAGAGTTGTAATAAAAGACTCGTCTATTGTGAATCGGGCTACTACAGACTGCATGAATGTACTACAGGCAGAAAGAACAGAGCAGTTTATTTCGCAGACTTCTGGCTAGGTAGGTATGTAGAGTATGTACTGTGTGTAGCTCTGTCTCTCCGTTTCTACTTTAACACAGTGCACTGTGCTGTGTTTAGAATCGTAGTGAGTGGAGTGAGTACAACAACGGAGTAATGCAATTCGGTGTCGTTCCGTCTTCTCCTCGTGTTCTGGTGCTGTCCCTGTCTGTTCTACAAACACACTCCACACACCACCACCACTACTCAACTGGCTACAGTACTAACCTTACCAACACATCAAACTCTTAATAAAAACTCACAACACGTAGGATACACAATGTACAAATACAAGATCTCCCCTTCTTTCTTCTGAAAGCTCGTTAAGAATAGCCAATATTCATATTCACAGTGCAAACGTTGGCGACGGTGACTCGCATTACACATTACCATTGCCCTGCATAACAACAGTAATGTTGGCAGTACATGCTTGGAAATAACAAGAGTCTGTTTCAAGTAATCACAATCATAATACTAATAATACATACATACCTTGTAATACAACTACAACTACCCCACCATTAATACCACTTTTACATACAATATAAACCCAGTACTTTGCTTTGATTCGGAAATTTCAAGCTACTTATTTTAGCATTCCAGAAATTCGGAGAAATATCATCCGGAATAAACAATTCAAATCTCTTACTAATGGACAGTCAACATTTATCTTGGGTCATCCTTTGCTTGTATTGTATTTGAACAGTTTCTTGTCTATTGACATTCTTATCTGGGTCCTGTTCGTATGTGCTTTCACTTTTACCTACCTAAGTTAACGACTGCCTAAGTAACTACTACACAGAGATAACAAAGTTAAATTGGAACAAAGTAAACATCACGAGAAAGAATTCTCATCACAGAGAAACTCGTCGTGTGTGTTGCTCAATCTTTCTTTACATAAGGGAGTTTTGCTTCGATTTCTTTCCTCAGGGCATAACTTCCGTGAATCTTGAGAATCAGTCGTTTCTCTTCCCTCGACAGCCACAGCAGTTATTCTAAGAACTGTGCTCGCCTGTGGAACCACGGCAGTGAATGTATTAGTACATGAATGTACTCTTGAACTAATTGCTCCGGCAGAGTGGGAGTGGAAACATTCTTTCCCAGACAAAGAACTGAATTCTGCTTCGACAACACAAAATAACTCATCATTTTTGCTCCTACTCTCTTTCCTTGAGACTTCTGTCGGGACTATTATTATAGTATTGTGCTAACGCAGTGGATTTTTAACTTTCAACAATCCTTCAAATAATTCCCTGTGGTTTGGGTGTGGACTTCTGATTTTTGATATAGTGATGTCATGTGTTTCCCACTGTAGTAGTAGGAAAAATAACTAAAAAGAGATTGAGCTGGAAAAGAAAACTGTTTGTATTTGTCCAAGTTGGGATTGTGTGTTGCTTGGTTGGTACACAGATTGTAAAAACTTCGGTATTATATTTTGTACGTATAGTTGTATGTGTGGTGTGGTATAGAACTTTATAGACATCTCATGTGAGTGGAGTGTGGTGGTGCAAACAGCAAATCATTTGTCTCATCTCATCTCCAGTTTTTCCTTTGTGAGCGAACAAGAAGTAGACGTCGTTCCTTTGGGTTGGATTGGATTGACTCCCGGCTAGTAAACAAATACTTTTTCTTCCTTCAACCTTCTACAGCTACAACAGTCTCATGTTAAGGTACTAGACAAATATTTTCTTATTTGTGTGCATGTTCTCTCTCATCATGTCACAAGTCGCGAAGCAACTTGTGGCGTGTACGCTTTTTATAATAAATTAAAGAGCCAGACCTCCGTTTTCTTTTGCAAGGGAAATTCTATTGATCAAAATAAAGAAATGACAAAAGAGATGACGGTTACCAGCTACTATTACCACATCACATCCATATTTTAATATGCATGTACCCGCTACTACAACAAACATCAGAGAATTTATTAAGAAACTGTCATTAATAGTGACAGTGTTTCTCGGAGATTGAAGGAGTTGGTCATTAAAATATTATTCCAGTTGAGTTTAAAAGACATCAAAGCAGTATTGGTTTATGATTATGTAACCAAACAAACTAAATAGACATTATTGCAGTACTGTGTGAGAGGCAATGTGGTGTGGTGGTAGCATATGATAAGGTGAAAAACAAGGCGACAGCCAATCGGGGGTTTATGTTTTCACACTGGAACAAATAATTCAGGTGAGAGAGAGCGTGTCATTATGTCTGAGTAGTGTCTATTAAGGCGTTCCTGAAAAAATAGGATGTTTCCTAAGTTTCCTTGCATTCTTCAGCTCTATTGAGTTTCTTCTTGGTTAAAAATTCAAAGTGGTCTAGCAAACGGTCCATGAAATATTCACAAACACATTACATTACATTTCCCCCTCATGTTTTCAAGTCACTCCAATTACTTCAGCTCTCAGCAGATTTTTCGATTTTTCTGTCTGTCCTCATCTCCGTCTCTATCTTCCCTATGTACATATTCTTTCAGGAGTACCAGTTCGTTTCTGCATGGCTAATTTTGTCGCGCATAGCAAAGTTCCATTTTGGAAATGGAAATCGTATGGTGTGAATCGTTGTTGAAGATGATGAGACACATATGAGCACTTCAACCTCAATTCTCTACTAATAAATAAATGCTCTTTGTACAATGGCGTAATGTCCTATAGAACACTTTTATTTCATCTGCTACTTTTGTTTCACATTCAACTATATTTACTCAAGTATGCACATATGGTTTCAAATTCAAGTGGTGTATTATTATTCAACCCGGAGCACTTCATGTAAACTACTTGCATTCCTTCATACCACAACACTAAAATGAGAACTTAATACCTACTTCATATTTTGTTGCCAATTGTATCCTGCAAACTTTAATCATTTGTTTCGTCAATGTTTTAAGCATTCGATCGCAATGTATTCATAAAATAAACTCATCATCACTAAACATTTGATTGCCACTTTGCTACTAAAGAGATGTAAAATGTCTCCCTTTGTAGCTGTGGAGCAATAAAAGTCAAAGTGCAATGGCACGAACGAATGCAAGTACATATATGGAAATGGAAAATAGCCAATGAGCAGTATTTACACACTTTAATTTTATGGGTCTGTGTTGGTATATATATTTGTCCCTCGTACAATTACATACAAAATGTGCATACAGGTGTTGAGCATATGTCAACCATTTAACATTTACCAAGTAAACTGTTTTGCAATGGTATTATCACAACTACATTTCTAACTTTGTATATACATTTATTACATAAAGTAACATAA
>JAQFYB010000401.1:0-56867 GCA_034694085.1 Pogonognathellus longicornis
TATTGGTTTTGCCATCGATGTATCGATACATTAAATAGATGCAATTCCAACATTGCCAAATATAGCTACTGGCGATGCGCTGGCCCTTTATTACTTAGCCCGCAATAAAAATCAAGCATGAGCCAAAGTATTTGTAATGGAGACACGATGCTGGCGAAGCATCGGTCTAATACAGTACTGTCGGCAAGTCGGCACTATGTTTAAGCTGAGACTTTTTGAGACAAGAAGGACGATAACTGCCGGATAGTTCTCCCCTTTAGTCAACAAAGTTACATTTGGAGCAGTGGCGTAGGATGTGGGATAATATGGTAGGCACGTATACATAAGGTAGCAATAGTTCGATTCTACTTCAGGAAAGTAATTTTTGCTGCTTTGTACCGGCGTTGCCTGCACCGGGCCAATATCAAATCGATGAAGAGCAGCCAGCAGTATTGGGTTGGCCTGTGTTCGGTACTGGCACAGTGAGGGTTTTTGGTATTGGGTTAGTATTGGGTTCGTGTGCAAACCATATACATCGCCAATACTACTTAGCCATTACTGGTACATCAGAACGCCAGAACTAAATGTTCGTCGGGTGAATACTGTGTTAACGAACTGTATAGTTGCATATTTTCAGATGTTGTATACATATATCAGTATAATAAGGATGTTGTAACAACATGGTAGATAGTTGCGAAAATTATTCATGAATGACCTTAGATATCTCTGTAATAAGTATGTAATGAATGTGTGTGCAATAAGTTGCAAACATCTTCATTAAGTTTATTAGTATTTATGTACAAGCAAGTACATGACTATTAAATAGCAGAAGGAAATACCGTAATAATAACAATAAGCTTTATTAGTTCAGGACGAAGTCATGGTAAGTTGATCAAACACTGACGAATTAATCACATGTATAAATATACGGTGTATGAAATGACATTAGGGAAAATAGTCATTTTCTCCTTTGAAATTGCTAATCTCCAACGAAATCCATTCTCAATTAGCGAAGTTATTTTCTATTCAAAGTACAAATAAGTAGTTTGAGATGAGTTATATTTACAAGACTAGCAATTACCCATTACTCTATGTATATTATGGATTTTTCATTTTCCATTATGAGACTTCATCTTGCACGTATGCCTAAGTTATCATTTTCAGCGTAATATGGAGAGCAGCGGGGTATTTTTTTTCTCTATAATTCCACACATGCTGTGGTTTTAGTGCTTTGTAGCTATGTTATTATTTACTAGTCGAAGCATTCAGGGGTATGTGGTAAACTATGTGTAAATATGTAGGAACTAGGAAGCCTTTACTTGTGCAATTTAGTAAAAGCGATCAAAAACAATGAAACATTGTGCTCGTATCATAATGTTACTTCCTAGTAAATAAGAATTTTGAGTTCAAAAGGAAATGCTGCTACAAGAATTGAAGAGCCAGTGAAAAGGAAAAGTCAATTAATGCAAAACTACAGCTTGGTTCTTCCTAAAAGCCTACTACATTAGAATGACGAGGGGTAATGATGAGAGTTGCTTTTGTGTTTGCATACATAAAATGTGGATCTCAAACAACATCCAACAAGTAAACACCACAGGACAGTATTGATATTTGTGTCGTATTTATATTATGATAGTTCAACTCACTTGAATAAATTGGACTTACTTTATAATTGAACCATGGGTTCCATAAGTACCTAAAGTGACATTAGACAATAACAAAGATGAAAGTAAAGAGTACAATTACTCTAGTAGGTATACTCACAGCATACCCGTAGGTTATGTAGTAATAAACTACAAACAAATGTACATATATTATCTGCACCATACGTATACTCTTATTATTAGGGGGTCTAATGTCGTAAAATGCACCCGTGCAATATTATTACATCCTCTATAACTCCAATTGTTTTAACATAGCAAGACATGAAGCTTTGTTTCTTGTTTCTGAGAAATTGATTGTCTTTGTCATCGCAAATTGCATTGTTTTATAACCCAATGCTTTGAGCCAAGACCTTCGCTTTGCTATGTAATCAATTTACAAGTACCCTACACTTTCATTCAACGTTTACTCCATGGTAAATAACAACCTTTTACTTTCATTTAGGTATGCTAGAGTAAGTACCCGTCATAAAACGCACTTCAAATTTAATTATGCTTAATTGAATCACTGAAATCAAACATCTACTTCAGAATCTTATACCATGCCTATACTCCCTATTGTCCCTATATTATCATGCCAGTCAAATGTGTATTACTAGTTGGGGATGGGATTTGGGTTGATATTTCGTTACAGTAGGTAATTAAATTATAATAAAAAAGCAGTCAAAGTGTAGTGATGTATTTATCATGAAATTGATAAAAACTAGTAAATGTGTATCAAAGAATTTAAGAAGAGTTCTTTTGTAAAGTTCTGTATTATAGAAAGAAAAGACAGTTCTTTGAAAGTGGAACGAAATATTCAATTATTGATCTATAAAACGTATTTGCCAATAGAATAATTAGTTTATTTGAAAAGGAACCTTCAATCTCTGACGTAAACTTGTGTCGGAGAAGTGAATTTATTCGACTGATTAATCGGGCGAAATGAAGTGGTGTTTCGGAAAAGAATTCTTTCTTTGTGAAGGAAATGAATGTAGGAAATCCAATAATAGAAATATGCATATGGATAATGTATATAGATTCCCGCATACGATAAAGTTATACAGAGCAATCTACTTCTTTTGCAACTTTCCAGACTGGAAATCAATTTGAAAACCAAGTTTTTGATGTAGAGCAATTCATATGCGTGAATGATATCTAGCTTGAATGTTAAGGTTTTCTGCAAAGGTATTCTAGGATTTTTCTGCTTCTTGATAGCAGTAAAAGTAAAGGTTTCTGATGGCAGAGCAGGTTGGGCAAAGATTGTGTTCATTCCAATCATCGGCTTTCAAGTAGATATGTCTTGGAAAAAGCAATCCCGTTGTTTACTCAATTTGAAAGAGGGGATGATAGATGAAACGAAGATCCTATAAAGCAGAGATAAACCATCACGCCCGACACAACCGCTCTATCGTCAGATATATCAAATATACAGCTAATATTATATATCAATGCTCCCCGACTCCGTGATACCAATACACACCGAGCAGGAGATGAGAAAATATTTTTATGTCTTATCCACCCGTTCACTGTACTTGTAGCTAGTGGTAGTTTTCTTGTAGCTCTCTGTTTAGGCTCTACAATGTTGTATAAATATCAACTTCTATGTGTGCCAAGTCAAGTAGTACTGAACTACACGAACCATGAAAAACAGTATTGATTGTTCTTCACTTTGTGTGAGTGAGGAGCTCCACATCTTCGAAAACTATATACCTACCGCCTTCTTACATATTACATCTACATTCAATCAACCAAAAAAATCCGGTTGAATGCAAGCCGTAAATCCGACGTATTTACGAGAATATGTAGCTCAATATTAAAGCTTTTTCACACTTTTCTCAATCTCACGTTTCACGTAGTTTTAAGTTCCATGATGCTCCTGGCTCCTGCTGCTCTTGTTTCAACTTTGTGTTAGATTTTAGAGTGTCAGACAATTTTAGAAAAACTGAAATTGAAAATGTGAAATGTAAGTGATATCGCAGATTTACTATATAGTAATATTTACACAAGGGAATTTCATTAAGGAATCATGAATGAGTCAAACATGACACAAACAAAATTAATAAAATCAAATGGTAGATACTTATTAAGTTAAGTTCATGTAGGTATATGCGATAGTTAATGATTAAAAGATGCAGGTCCTTCAAACATCCAACTAACTGTGTCATCATCATGTTATTCCTAATATTTTAGCTTGTACTTACACGAAATGAAATCACATGCAATTATACCTATGTGAAAAAAGCATTTTACTTCAAGTAGTGCGTAGTAGCAGAGTAGCACCAAGCTGAGATGCTTCTAACCATTTACTTAGGTAAATTGCTTTTCCTGTAAAATTAATGCAAATTAATTCCTATTTACATTATTATTTGCATTCACACAATGTTAGTAGTACGGTATGCTCGTATTTGCAACCTAGATTTTCAGAAGCAAGGTACAAAATTCATTGATTTTACATTTTGCACTCAAAACGTATTGATTTTACTGTCTTACAAACACCAAATTGTGTTTTTAAGTAACTGTGAATATACTATATAGAAGTCTTAAGACTCCACTTTATTTGCGCTTCACTCCTTTTGTTGCATATTTTTGGCACAAACTATGGCAGTTATGCCGAAATGGTCAACACCTCGCTAGAAGTATTACACTTAAAAAATGGGACATTTTCTGTTTCTTTGTGAGAGAACAAATCCTTTTGTAATCCCTTGGAAGAGGCAGTAAATGGAAAAGTATTTCTGCCATCCCTTTTCAATCAATTTCCGGATTACATTTACAACTAACTTAGGATGACAAAAAGTCAACCGTTTTCCAAACTTTGGTGTTTTACTGTACTCACATACTGCGTTTGTCAATGGATATGACGAGGTCGTAAACTTTTCTGCACCAACAGGGGCAATAAATGTCCTAGTTAGAAAGTTTGCTTCTACATACATTTTATACAGCACATATTCAAGAGCAATATTCTCACTGGCCTAATATCTACAGACGCGTGTTCATATGAAAATATTCTTTTGGTCCACAAAAATCATGTTTCTGCCTTCGCATTCCTCCATGAAACATAAGTTATACTTTTATTAGGAAACTGTTCTAAGTTCCAACGCATCGCTAGACAAAACCTTGTTGAACCCGCAGGCCTGAACATTACATACAGTCTTTAACTTGTCACTTACAAAAATTAAAGTCCTATATCGCACACGGACTTTTTAATTATCTTGACTGCGTATCCAAAGATTCTAACCCACATGAAGAATAGCATAAAACATTCGACAAGCCAAAAAGATTAATTTTATAAACCCACATTTCATTTACTATTATTTCGTAGGCATAAAACTACAGTAAACGTAAACCTTCATTGCATGTACTTAACAACAGAATAACACACTGACACAGTACAAAGTACAATCCTTCGAGTTTATTAAATTTCTGGACCGTTCTACGTGATTTATGTTTCTTCTTCAGACTTCAGGCAGAAATCCTGATACATTTATTTATATGTATGCTCTGCGTCCATGAATTCACAGACTGTCATACTTAAGTTAGTTTACGCCTGTACCCTGCAGCGTACACCTACTATATTGTATACTACCTATCTTTTAGTATGTATTTTGTATGTATTATTTATAAAACATTCTCTTTTCTTTGAGAATGATAGCGTACAGCCAAATCAAGTTATGGATGTCTATAAAAATTTCATGTTCGTCTTGTTTGTGATTATTTTAGGTTGCGGGATTCAACAATGTCATTTGAAAACAGTGTCTATAATGAACATGATTGCTCTGGCAGGCTTAATCCCAGCGTTTTGCTTTACATTTAGAAGTCTAGTTCAGAATTTTTATGGCACAGAAGACGTCAGAACTAGTGATGAAGATATTATGAGCAATGAGTTAATGGACAGTGAAATTCGTTATTATGAAGAAGGTACCTCAGTGTCCCCGACTCTTTGGATCCTGGGATGGTTGGAGCTGCTTCATCTGATTCCCCTGTGCTGTTCATTGTTATATCTCATGTTCCTCTTCAGATACCTCAGTTACTATACTCACTACTAAACTACTTATACTCTAAATGTAAATATCAATATAATTTAATGAGTAAATGCTAAAAACAAACAAAATATTATGTCTACAGTGTACATAATGCTATACCCTGGGAGAACCAACTTTTGAGCCTACTGTACGAGTATTACATGCATATTTTGTTAAGTACATCAATTCACCGACCTTAAAACACAAAATATCTACTAACGTTTTCATGTGAACACCATGTAAGCACAAATGAAAATAGATTATATGCTGCGTATAGGGACACGTTATGTATGTATGTCTCTTCTGATAAATAAAATGTTATGAATGGAAATTGTAAAGTAGGGGAATGATTTTCGCATAGAGAACTGTAAAATGCCAAAGTTAAGTTTGTTGAGTGAAACCAGAAATTAATAATTTGCTTATAATGTTCTTTAAGACTCATTGTATAGATATGCATTTCTGACAGCACGTAAATAGGAATTTATTTTTGTGTAATGTCTACTGACAAGTAAAAAATAAGTGCTAAACGTGCATTTATTATGGCACACTTCAATATTATTTATTACACTGTGTATAATGTATGTCAGATAACAATGTAACTGTGTTAGTTTTTTGATGTGATGTGTTTCATTTTTACATTTTGTACTCGGTCAGAGTTATCATAGAAAAGTGTTGAAAAAATGTCACAGTATCGTAATTGTTAACAATAATGTTTAAAACTTAAAATTGTGTCAATATAATAATACAGTCAAAATAAACTTTCGAGAACATTGTATTTTCTATGCAAGTCGGAAGGAATGTTTCATTGATCAATTTGGTGTCAATTTGTGTTACAGTTATTTATATTAAAGTTCTGTTTGTCGATATACATAATATTATGTACATTGAAAAACAAGGCCGTATACAAAAATCGATTCCAGGGAGAGCATACCCCCAATATGAGGTACAAATGTGTCTATTATCGCGAATTTTGAAAACAATTGAGCGAATCTTATTGAAAATCGAAGCAAAATGCATCCAGTTCGCACGCAGCGATTTGCATTTTACAGTGCATCAAATTTCCGGATGTTTTGCATTTTTATGGAAAAACAAACTATTTTTCTTGGATTTGGAGGGTGGAGGGCAAATGACCGTTTGTCCCCTTTTGACTTTTGTATACGACCTTGTGTACAACTATTACAAAGATTACAAACTAATTATACACAAGACTATTATTAGTGTTTATTGCATCGAGTAAATTGAAATGTGTAATAAATAATAATAATGTTTGCTAAACCGGTGGACAAATACCATAGATGATAGATCTATTAGTTATATCCATTGTACTTCTTTGGTAATTAATTAACAATTAATAATAAATAATATCGTTGTATACTGTATTAATTAAATAAAGAATGATTCTAGTTAGATGTAAGTCTCAACTACCGAACTCTCATTCATCTTATACCAAAGTCACAATTAACGGCAAACAAATAGATGCGGTACTCTTGTTATATAGAACTTATTCAATTATTCATTATCCTAATTCTCGTCATGTCATGTCATATAAGTTGCAAATTAAAATTAAGCTGGCACAAATTAATAGTACACACTCGTCGTAACGTAACCGCTCAAAACACAGTCAACAAACTTCAAAGTTTAATATATTTACTTATCTTCTAAAGACATAATTATTACACACTTTGAAAAATCTGTGGAAAACCTATATACCGACTGACCAAGAAAGATACACATCTAACACCAAAAGATTTTTAATCTCACAATACAAAGCCCGAAAATAAGTAATTTCGTTGATTCTTTGTAATAGAATTGATGACACAAATTGTGATAATCTCCTTTGTCCTAGATATGTTGTCAACATTGCTTTTCTTGTGATTGTTAATTTTTCCTGTGTATGTAAAGGTAGGTATGTAATATTCATTCAACTAACAAATATCTTTTATGTATAATATGTGTTTATAAATATTTATCAGTCTATACCATTAATATCCAATTAATTTGCGAATTGCGATGAATCTTTCAAACAAATTGAAAGTATTGAGACTATAGTGACATTTGACATGTATAGGTAATAATATTGCTTCATAATTCGGTAAAGATTACTTGTAACGTTATTACCTAATAATCCTGTACTTGCATAATTATTAATAACCGGACTATGATAGTAGATTTATGGTGTTTTAATGGAACGTGGAGATTCTGTTTGTAATGTAATAACAGTAATAAGTACTATTCTAATACTCTTTTTACGATAAGACCACTTATGTTTTAAGGACACTTTTAGACGAATATGTTTCCAGCAGGATCTTCATTAGGATCTCCTGAAGGCTGGGCAGGTAAGTTTGGAACGTGTGCTATCGGTGACTGGACGGCTTCTTTATCTTTTTCTTTTGAAGTATGGACAGGAACATCACTGCTGTGAAGAGTTTTCAGACTGGTTATTTTTTTAATTGAGCTGCCTTCCTTGTGGTCTTTCAAATTGATTTCCTTTTTCTTCACTAATGATGGTTTGCTTTGACTTTGAAGTTTCGTCGATGACGAAGGAACATTTAGCTCCGCTACTATCGGTTCTAATTGTAATGGCACTGGAAGCGACTGAATATTGTGAGCACTATTCGTTGAGTGTAATTCTTTAACTGGCTTCTCCACAGAGGGAACATTATTTACAAAACGAATCTCCTCTCTTCTGTGACAAGCATCTAATTCCTCCTGTAATATTAAAATGACAATATTTCAAATCAAATTATTGATTCGTATGTTCATATAAAAGAGTTGTTTTTTTACCTGTAAGCTATGAATAAGCTTATCGTCCGAAGTTTTTAACAAGGCCAGTTCAGATCTCAAATCCTCATCTCCGGTTATTATATTCGCCTTCTCTTCCTTCATATGAATTATTGCCTTTTCCAAACGATCTTTATACTCGTACAAAGCTTCATGATAAATTCACAAAATATTTTTAATTCATAGGATACAAATATAAATTACAATTAGTATGATTTTATTATAAGAATTTAACAAGAACTCAATCTTAAAATATTAACAATTCATTTTTGTGTTTCTGTACTAGGACAAATTAACCGAGCTCATTATACAATAAAAATAGTTCTGACACTTACAGTCAAATTGTTTTGAGAGACTGGAGTATTTTCCATTTAACTGGCCAAGGACAACTTTTGTTTCTTGCAAGCTTTCATGAGTTTTGTTGAGTAGGAAAAGTAAAGTGACAATGCAAATGAAAGCAAATCCAACGAAAAATGTGACACTATGATTTCTCGTCGTCATTTTCATAGCACCACTTGTAATTTTTTGTAAACTCAACTTCTGTACTCTTTAATGTAAGCTTATAGCTATATAAATATAATATTATGTAATGTAAAATATTATATCGCTCCTACCAAGAATGTAAAACTGGACATTTGAATCAGACACAGGCACTAATACTGGAAAGATTCTTTTTGCCAACATAAAAATACAGTGACAACACACTCACTATAATTATTTATTGTGGCAGTGACAACCTAACTAAACATTCTACAAAACACACTGAATCTACATTCAAACAAACGAATAACTATACTAAACTAACAATACGAATGTAAATCTTTTTCTGAATACAGGAATGTTTATATGCACCAAGCCTTTTTATGTTACATTATGTTAAAAAGCGAAGTTGAGACTCGTCTCTCTGAAACTTTTAACTCTAAAGCAACACCCTTAAGTTTACATTTTTATAAATAAATTGTGAACTCACATAACACAAAAAAGCAAAGGTTAAAACTAACTAATAATATCAGATCGGAGAAATGTCACAAAAGAACTGCACTTGTAGTTTCAAACTAATAAGTTTCAAATGGAGCGGCAGATCAGTGTTTACAACAACTAGAAACAGCAGGGATTAGACAGGGAATGGTCTTGAAAGTGTATAAGTTGTAAGTAAGTATAAGAGACTGAGTGAAGAAACAGATCTTATGTATGTACTTTGTAAGTGAAAAGATGCTGAGGAGATGAGATTTTTGCTCTTAGTGTAAACTCCTCTCTAAAGAATCTGCCCCTGTGCAAGTTTCTGTGTATTGCTTTAGCAATTGAAATGCAACTACAGCAATACAGAATTATTTCCTATAGAGAGAAGAATGAATGTAATAAATGCGAGAGAGCTATGCAACTGATGCTGATGTCTATAGACAAACTTATAGAGCAATAGCAAAATTGTATAAAAAATGCAACCACCTGGCTTGGTAGAATGTATTGTGGTGGCTTTGGTTGGAAAGTATAATGGTAATAGTGGATCGGATGCTTTGTTTCGCCTTTACCAACAGTGGTCTTGTCAGGCAGCTTTTTTCGATCTAGATAATACATAGAATGACATGACATAAATGCGTAGTTTAGTTAGTACACACATACACACGTCCAATATACCAGTTTCGTTTTCATGCAACTGCCAATTCACTATAGCAGAATTTATTATTACATACGAGTTTCCATGTTGTACTGCAACCAATGCACTATCTACCTATACATGTCTGTAAGTAGTTTATAAGTAACAATTATTTCTTGTACCTACTAATACTTCCTTTATTGTACTTAGTTAGCTTTTTACGAACGCTACACATCAGAACTGCTGCTATGAATTATTTCTACTTAGTGGTAGAATGTAGCTTGCTGCAATTTTCTATATGATGAATTTGATTCAGATAAAGCATATTGCACATTCTTACTCTACAAGAGTATTAAACTTCAATTCGTGAGTTTCTATGTATGACTCAACTCAGTTGAAACAGTTTCAGTTCAACTGCAAAAACTTCACACACTATTTAAACCTACTAATAAGTCTCAATGTACAAAGTTTAGTGCTTTAGTATATGCTTGCAAATATCGAACGTATAATGTGTACAACAATAAAAAAACATCAAGTTTTGTTTTCAAACTTTATCTCAATTCTCAATCAATTATAAACACGCACAGTATATCGTACAGTACCTACAGCTGCAAAATTCACTAAATGCATTTCTTATATACCATTATCTGTACCTTCCATGATAAAGTGTATTTAGGTAATGTGAATGAATGACCGTATTTTTCTAGGGTTTAGTTTCAACTGCCACCATTTCCAAGCTGGTTTGTTTTTTACCTTTAACAGAAAACTCAAAAGCAGCACTAATGATTTTGTACAACCAATTGAATCATAGCGGAAAGTGTAAGGCTTACAGATTATAATTACCCACTAATAATCTCTATTTCGCCCTTTTATTAATTACTTATTACGCTATTGTATAGGTATGTATTCTATTTAACACGAACTACATACCTAGTCACTAGTAGGTACATTGACTATATTCACTATACAGTAAATAAATATCTGCTAAAACATAACATAACATTAACATAACAATAATCTGTATATAGGATAGTAATACTTTAAAGAGAGACTGAGACGTGGACGTTTGTCCTACAGGAAACTCTTGAACGAAGTGGGTCAACAAGACACTCACACTTATAAACCTATAGCACGTAACAATTCTAGCTATGTGGATACAACAATGAATTGCAATGCATAGTTAATACTAGTAATTATTATCAAAATGAGCTACGAATACATACACTTTTAATTATATTCACACTATATGCTTCGAACAGTACAGCTTTGAAATATTTTACTGAATATATAGGTTAATTTAAAGCACATGATATATATAGTTATTTATTTCAAGCACACAAATTAATATTTTTCCTCATCAAGCTACTCATAAATTATTATCTACAGCAGACAAAGGTTTTGTTCACTGAAAATGGATTTACATGTTATATAGTTAAGATGTCACGTTTTCACATTAATAGCTTGTAATGTACGTGCTGTAACACTTATACACCAGAATCCACACGCACCCCTTTCCAACTCTGCAATTGACTGATGTAAACATAATATATAAAGAGATATATGTAGTACATACATTAATGTGTCTGTATAGATTAAAGACAAAGTATTAGACTAATACAATATACTAGTCATTTAAATATGCATTCAAAGTACATAGTGATATGAGTACAATATGATGAAGTGCAGCTACTGCCCTACCTATTTAATATCAGTCTTATGGTTTAGTAGGTAGGTACTTAAGTGTATTCATTCAATATTAAGTACTAAAGCGTAAATGATAAAGCTTACAGTTCATCTACGACATCCATAATGCTCGTTTCATACGTGTCTCTCTCATCCTTATCCGCAATATCATATTCTATTTTCATAAGTGCTGTTTGCTGTTGTTTCTGCCCTTTGCTTTGGTTGTTGGATGCAGGGATCACCGCAGTCGCACTCGAATGTGAGTTTGGACGAGGTGGAAGAGGACGATTGCTATGAATGGGATCTCGATCTCGGATTTCTAAAGGCCGTAGACCATGATGAGTATTACCGTTATTGATATTAATATTATTGCTGCTACCAGGAGGGTCCAATTTATTAGAGTTAGGGTTGTGATTTGAAGAGCGTGGAAAGGGTCCTGGTGGCATACGGCTGTCTGGATACTTCATTTCATTCGTATTGATAGAGTTGGAGCCGTAGTGATGTTTTGGCTGCTGGATTTCGTTGGTATTGATAGCATTTGAGACATAAGGATGTTTTACGGCCTGCTTCTGAATTTCATGTGGCGTATTCAAATGATTTTGATTGAAACTATTCATGTGAATGTTGCGGTCTCGGCATCCTGCAGACGTACAGATTGTTTCCAGCTGTTCTTTTCCCTGCATATTTATGTTACCACCAGGTTTTTGAGGCTGTGGCTGAGAAGACCATTCTACAAGATCATAAAAAACATTTGTGGTTAGCAAAATGCATGGTAGGGTAAGAAAATTGAGAAAAGTTACGGGTCACTATTATGCACTTAGATGTAGTAAAAGTAAAA
The DNA here is from genome assembly GCA_034694085.1 of Pogonognathellus longicornis. Classification (NCBI taxonomy): domain Eukaryota; kingdom Metazoa; phylum Arthropoda; class Collembola; order Entomobryomorpha; family Tomoceridae; genus Pogonognathellus; species Pogonognathellus longicornis. Next base: position 12,538 of record JAQFYB010000401.1, read on the forward strand.
TGCACGGAATGGCCAAATAGGTTTAAACTGAACATACGGCCATCAATATTTGCTCCATTTGCTTCATAAGGACCGATTTGCCCAGAATTGAATCGGTGCACGTTATTTTGAAACTGAGAGTTTGGTTTGTAATTTGGCAAGATATTTTTATGTGCATCTTCAACATTGTTATGTATAGCATTATTATATGTAGCTTCGTGAATAATGTGAGACGGATTGCCTGGTAATCTTTCTTGCAGAATGTTATTTTCTTGTAAATTGTTGTAAGTGTGAGAACGATGGGGTTGATGTTGAGATTTAGGAGTTTGTATGTTCATATGGATATGTGCTGCACCATTAATACTGGGTTGTTGGTAAGGCTGGTGTTGCTGCTGCTGAATTTGCGGTTTCAAAGGCGAATTTTGCACTGCAGCTGCAAGTAATTTAAGCTGATTATTTTTACAAAATGAATTAAGCTAAGTAGACAATAATCCACAAGCTAATTTTACCTCTGTTGATATGAATCGGGACTGCAGCACAAGGTTTTAGAAATCCCGAATACGCAATTATCAGCACAACGATTATTTTCCAGTTATTATACATATCGGCGAATATGCTTAATCGGGTTAATAATTTCTTTGAAAATCGAACTTAATAAAAAATATATAACCCTATGGAAATTTCATACTAAAGCTATACTTATATACACGTTCTAGCTTACAATAAGTATTTATAATTTATATACAAAGTATCAACTACAATTAATTTCCTTCACAACTCCTACAGTTCTCCTGTCAGATTCAGTAATCCATATGGTTGGATCCTGGAATTGCGACTGCAGTTGAATATTATGTTGATGCAGGATCTCTGGTTGTGATCACTGACATCACTAAACTGGAAGACAGTAGGTGTAGGATCATACCTGCTTGTGGTTGAATGACCTTCAAGATTACTTCTTATCTATATATACTCAACAAGTTTTTCATTTACAGGTCTGCATGTCCTTTCTTATCACACAAGGAATGATTCTTAGACAAAATCCATGCCCGATAATTAAGGTAAACTGTAGTGCACAATCAATATGACAAAAATCGTTTCGAATTGATGAGACTATGTAAAAGCATACCTGGCAGACTAGGAATTTTAATAAAGAGATACTGTTCTAAACAATGAGCTGTTTTTACACAGTACAATTATGCGTTTTAAACATTAGAGGAATAAGATGTTGCCTTTTATTGTATACATTATATGTACGACAATAATGTCAGTTACTACATGGTTTAAGAAATTATTATGATCGAATCTCACTGTATTTCTAAAGATAAGTATATCTATAAAAAGCAAACTATTATGAGACACAACTGACACGAGGTTTTCTTAAATCTACATAGTCAAAGTTATAATAATCATTAAGAGTGTATTTCAATTTCTATATGGAAATCAACCTGAGATTGAATGTAGTACAACGCATAAACTTATTATACTACTACAATTTGTAAAAATGAAAATGTAATTTTGTTTTTAATGAGTGATGGCCTAAATGATTTTAATTGTCAATAGAAATTGCACCTTATAAGTACAAATACTAGCATGTTACAATGTCAACTTTTACCTTTAATTTATTACTGATAATTGCTCTTATTCAAATACATGTTAATTGTAGCTACATATGTTAACTTTTTAATGTTTGTGTTGTATAATAAAAGGATGAGGTTGAGAAGCGTATATTATATGAATGTGGTGGTTAGAAATACGCAAACATTCCTGAACAAATCTTACTTTTACTAAACAAAATTTTAACTGAATTCCATTATTATTAAGCCTTAACATAAATGCACACTACACATAGTTTAGCTACTATGTTCTCGTAAATGTTTAAATATCTCATCTCTTCTATTGTTGTTACAATGCAAATCATCTTAAAGTATCTACAATACTCGGGTAATAATATTACAATTTATGAAATTCTGCATTTCGTACGTGAAAATCTGTGATACAGTGATCCTTAGTTCATACATTCAGTTGGAAAGAATGAGAAGCAGCAAATCCGGCAACTTAGTTAATTTAATAAGGTTTACAAACAATTAAGTCAAACATTACTAACAAATTAACTCACATGTACATCAGTAATCAGTATACACAATTTTGTCTGTTATGATGATCATTGGTAAAAAAGTGGACTATTCATTGCTCATTATTGAACAGTACAAATTCTTGAGAGTTGTCTGTGGGATTCTCTTTGTTGCTGCCAATTCCTGTGAAAGTTGTCCATATAGTCGGTTTCCTATTGTAGGTCAGTATTAAGCCATTACCAGGTGCTGCGATGTCATTACTGGAAATTAAATTGTTCCAACTCGATTCAGTGGACTCGTCTGAGTTTCCAAGTTGATATGGCGAAGTTCTCTCAAAACTTGGCACAGGATGAAAGAGATCATTGAAAGGATGTCGTCCGGATATCGAGTCACTTCCGCTGCGTCGACCCATTCTTGGTAGTGATTTGAAATTGGCTTGTCCCTAGTGTACATTATAGAGGCAAAAAATAATTTACTCGCGTAAGACAAAAAAATAAAATTGGTTAAAGTAATTTTACTTACAGGGAAGTACAGATTAGGCTTTCCACTAGACCGGTCAAAGAATATCGACAGTAGAATAACAAGGAAAAGCCAATAAAATCTCAAGGCACGATCTTTATATAAAAAATTGAATTAATTATAATTATTAGTATGTCTGTAATGATGTAATGTAATAAAATGAGGTAACATGAACAAATTGTTAAATTTACTCTGCCTGTTCTTCATTTTGCAATTTTGATTCCAAGTTGATTGAAGTGAACGAATTTCTCTGTGTGGGACTTGAAAAGCTTTGTATATCTGTAGCAGCACTCCCGTGATCAACCAAATGGATAATATGCAGAAAACAAAAGAAAGCATTTCTTTTATACACTTTCAATTAGAAACAGAAATGGAATAATAAATGTAGGTGGAAATCATTTTTTGTTAATATTAAGGAGCTCCATCCATGTGGTATAATACTTATGGTACCTTTCCCCGTAAAAACGCTTTGTTGAAATCTCCATTGTATTGTTTGTATTTATGTTTGCCCTCATGATACTTAATAGTTGTTCGATTCATTATGTAAACGAAAGCTGCACTATACATGAGAAATCAGGAAGAAAAAAGTACAAATAAAACAATCCGAGATGGTGGTAAATGTATTTCATAGCAACTTACATTTGCCATGCCCTCATCTCCAAACCTTAACTTTAGTATGGCAGCGCCTAAAAACAGGGCACAGGTGGATTCCAAGTTTTTGATGGATGATTTGTAGAGAAGCCATTAATCTAACTGCTGCGTACAAGAAGGGTAATTTATATGGGTCCTTAATTTCCTTTTAGCTTGCTTTGCTAACAGAAATAAATGTTATTATTGTCGAGACTATTATGCCGTAATCACCTGGCTGCCGAAGTCACATAGTTCATGGTTTGCATTTAGGAAACAGGTGGATTGGCCTTTCTTTTGTGATCGCCTACGGTGAGTGTACTAAACAAATTAATTATTCGGATGCTATATTTAGTCAATAGAGAATTCAGCGCAAATGGCTAATGATTTCTTACTATCAAGTATCTACATAATATTAATTAGCAATACCATCAAAAAAGTTTTCGCCCTATTCAACATAATATCATGCAAGCGTACGCTTACGTAAATGTATCATGAGTAAATGAAGGGCCAATGCGTAATGTATCATGAGTCATGAGTTATTCACCAGTATAAATTTTAATGCAGCGTAGAATAGGAATACCTAACTACCAATGCCCACACAAATACATACACAACATGCACTTATAAAGTATATTTGAGAGTTTTTTTAAAAAACTAGATAATACTTTAATTTCATGACATCAACTGTAATAGTTGGATTTGATTACAATTTATTCCTCAAGATTCAAAAATACATATCCAGTTTTAAAGTAGATACAATGTTTAACTTTAATGAAAAGATGTTGACTTACAGAAAATTATAAGCGTATATCTTTTACTTAAAAAGTTTTACATGCCAGTTAGAGCTGCAGCATTCCCATACGAAAGCTAAAATAATACTCACAATGAAGCAAGTCATTAGCACTTCAGTTATGACGTCAGCAATCCTTAGAAACACAGCCAAGTGTTTGAGTGGAGCTGCCAATTCTTTTGTTATTTCCATAGTCTGAAAGTGATAGAAATGGTATAGATTTATTACAAAGTTATCACTATTTATATGAAATTAATTTGGTAGATGTACTTATCCATTGTTTGTGAGCAAGATAGTAAAAAAGAAATACCTAGTTCGGATATTTTTAAAAGCATTTGGAAATTGGTGTATAAAATATTAAGTATTTATTACCTCCTCCATCCACAATATGGGAAACATTATATTCTGAGCTGTAGCAAAAGAAGGCATAGATCTGTACGGCTCAAGTTCCACATTTATTTGAACCTTTAAACTGGCTCTGACAGGCATTCCTATATGCTATACATTATTTCATGGTATTTAGATTCAGCCCAAGGTACCATCCATAAAACATTTGGTGTATTATTTTGAGATGAAAAATTGTGTAGGTACTATATAACCGAAAATAAAATTATGCGCTAAGAAACATACTGGCTCAATATGGACTGTAGTTTGATAATCTCCTTCTGTACTCAACCCTTCTACTGCATTAGTGTAATCCGGATGAGAATTCCAAAAATGTGGATGTGAAACGTATACTGGAGCTCCTAAAGTGCACGTGCATTTTAGTAGGAATAGGAATTTTTAAATATGTATGATATAACATTTTATAATCTCAAGGCATATGTGCAGACCTCCGATACATGGACCGATTGGAATAACTCCACCCTTCTGACACCATTTAAAACTGTCTTTACAGAAACATTGGTTGTCAGGATTTTGAACAACGGAGTCAAAAGCACCTTTGGCAAAGGAAAACTTGAGAGTGGGTAGCCCCATGAAATTTCCAGGAGAATCAAAAGTCATCTGTACAGACCTGAGGAGAATTATGCATAAAGTTAAAAAAATAGTTTGGGGTCAATTGAGTATAAGGCTTTTGATTTGTATGACAGTCCAACCTGCATAATTCAGGTGAATAGATTTCTAATATTCTGTTTTTGTCGGCAAAAGGTGGATATATGGATCCATCAGTTCCTGCGATTTTATTGCACTTTTCGTCTTTCCACCCATCTAGTTTTTTCATTCCATTGAAACTAACAACTTTGCCAAAATTTTGCATGGAATCTTTTCCAGTTTTGACAACCCACACATCTTCCGCTGTTCCATTTTTCTGTTCATGAAAACAATTGTGGTGCAAATGATTGAAATATTTCATTAAATGTGTATTCTGAAATGTAGAAAGTTCGAATTACATCGTCGAAAAATCCAAAGTCACCATCCATGAGTCTCTTTGGAACTTTTATATCTGAGCCAAATATCTGAGCCACAGGCAAAGACAGTAATTCCATGAAATTTTCTATTGAGACTCCATCGAAAAGATATTCTTTCACTGCGTTAGTGTGAAATAAAGTTTCACCCTTTTCTGTAAGCAGGTCGTCCAGGGTGGATAAAACAAACGGTTCTTTTGACATTTCCCATGCAATTTTCGTTACACCCTTTCATAAAGTCATAGGTATTATAACAAATGTTTTATTTCTACAGATCTACATATAAAATAATATTTATTACTCATACAGTAGTTAAAAGCATGTAATAAGTTACCACAAATGGGACATTGAGAATTGTAACGTTATCATTGTCTGAACCGTAGGACAAATCAGGGCGAAAATAATATGTCGTTTTGGGACGGTATTTCACAGTTAGGTCCCCCTGTTCCAAGATTATTTTACTTCTTTTTTCCCTAGTTTTTAAAGTTAAAATATTATGTTATCCAAACTCTTTTGTATACTGAGAGCTGTACTTCAAGAATGGCAGTGTTTTAGATGTGTTCAATTCGTAATACAAATAATAATTAACATTACTGATAAACGTAAGGCCCCATTTCAACCAGCTTCGGCTTTCCTCCTTTAACAACATCATCGGGATTAGTCACATTGAAGAAATAAAATTTCGCAAAAATTGGAATAGGCACTTCTGTCCAAATCCACCACAATTCTGATCCAGGCTCCAATTTTACTTTCTATATTATATTATAACATACATAAATCCATTATAATATTATCTGTTCAATTTAGCAGCTACAAAAAGACTATTGAAATACATACCTATAAAAGCAGTATGTTAAAGATTAGGTTGAAAAAGGTCAATCAAGACATTGTAACTTACAGAGAGAATTTCTGATTTAATTCCATAAGAGATAACTCCAAATCGAAAGGCAATGGTGCCTATTAACCCTACTAACCCAATGACTCCTAACTTTTTGGCTGTAAATTTCTTCATCTTTGGATTGCTCATTTTGGTACAAATTTTTAGTTACACTTTCACACGACGAATATGAAACAAAAATATATTTTATTTCTGGATTTCACTAAAGACTAACTATATCACACACGCAGACAAACACAGAGATCAACTAAACTCTTCATAAAGCGACTATATGCTAGGGGAATTTATCCTTTATGGAAGAAGTAGAAATAGAATAACTAATGCAGCATCACTAAACGCATAAATAATTTTGGAGTTGATAATGCAAGTGTGAACGAGAATTTTATATGTGAAAGGTATGGCAATAAAAGGAAGGAAATCATCAAATCATATAACAACCTTCCTACTTGTAACACGCGATCGTTTTAGCAGTAATTGAATTGTATTGTTCATAGCATTTATAAATTCATACTTTTCATACTATCCTATATATCCCCTGATTTATTTTTCTACTTTTACTGTCACAATTCAAGCCAATCTGATATTGCAGGAATGTTTAATGGCATTGTTGCAGAGCTCATGATTTCAGACTGTTGATATTTTCATAGAATTCGCTCATGAATAATACACATAATAAATCCAAAGGGAATCTAATCAGGATAGTTGTTGCTATATCTAACTACAGTTTCAATTGTGTGAGGTCAACTAGACCAAACCAAAAGCCATTTTTGGTCCTATGCAGTTAGTCCAGTAACGGATTAGCATTAAATACATACAAATGTGCGTTAAGCCCACACTTTTTCACTTGGTTGCATTATTCTGATAAAACCTGTATGTAAAATTTTGTTTATTCAATTGGTAATATTTTTCAAAAAGTGATGTACTTTTTGCAACATTAGTTGTGTACGGAATTCCAGTGAGAACTTTTTCATATGCGGTTCAAATTTTTACGTATCTGGAGGTTAAGTAGGTTGTTCACTTGATGAGATTAGGTATGTAATTTTCCTCCGCATACATAATAAACTTTTCATCTACTACAGTTTAATCTTATATCAGAGTCTAGTATAAAATCATGGACAAGAACAACTAGCAATTCAATTATTGATCTTATGTACTTGCAAGTCCGCATTTCACGGGTTAATTGTTAGCTAAATAATATTATCATTTTTCCATGTACGAGCGTATTCTCACGTTTGCTTAAAGCTGATTACTGTAACTACATCTTATAAATGTGTCTGTCACTGGGCTAAATACACAAAACCTATGAACTTGATGGTTTTGGAGGTTTGTTGTGCCCAACCGTTTCATTACTATAATCATGATAATGCACTCAAACCTTATTTATTACTTATTTATTTACCTTCAAAACTTTCCCTTAATCTAGTAATGTACGAAAACGAATAATTTTTTATATATAATTATGAATGGATGATGAAACGGAAATGCGTATGAATGAAAGAATTAAAATCGTCATTTTTAACACATTTTATAGTTTATTGTCTGATGCAGTTTTATACACCTTTAATATCATGTGTACTTTGTATGTATGTACCTCCTAAATCGATTACTTAATATTAGAATGAGATTATGTTTGTTTGTTATAGTTTACAGATTATCTAAATGATTGCATCAAAAGACAATTATTCTTTTGTTCTCAGCTTCTATAGCCGTAAATGTATCATACATGTTATCAAGTGCATTATATCGAATCTAAATATCTACACTAAAGCATGATATATCATTAACTTGGAGTAAATACTCTGGCAAAATCCTAACATTATCAACTAAATTCTAACATTAATTAGGTCCATCGAGACATTATACCATCACAAACCATGTTATCGTATGCAGCTAATCATGAAAATGAGTACCATGACAAATTACACATGGTAGCTGCATCGTATTTTTGTATTGCCATCACCAACCCTCTATGTAAAATACCCAACACAAAATGCAAGGAAAATATTTTCTATATATTAAATTCTCTCTCGAAGTCTTTGAATTTCATTTGTATCTTCCATCCAGCTTTCTCTGTCTGCACCTGCCACTGGCACTGGAACTGGGAACGACATTGGTATGCGAAATGCGTTATTACTGTTAGCAGATGCCGGAGGAAACTTTTTCCAGAACAGGAATTTCGGGGATGCAAACATGCCCATTCCAGTTGTAGGAGATAGAACGATATCTTGAATTGGAACAAAAGTGTCCAAGGTATTTAAATTCATGGTAGAGTCGCCAAATTTTTCATACATTAAGTTTCTTCTCAGAACCGGATAAATAAACGGGTCTTCTTTGGCTGACCTAGCAGAAATGTCTCCGGCTCCACTTCGGCGTCCTATTCTTGGTATAGACTTAATTCCCTGTAAAATCCAATAAAATTAAGCACACTCTGAACTCCAAAAGATTCGCACAATATGCAATAATCATAATCTGTAGAAATAAGTTTCTTACATCCCCACTCCCACCCTTAAAAATGATCCAATGATTGCATTAAAAGTACATTCAACCAATTCAATTAATTACAACATCGCAAATGTCATGAAATTAAGTATAAATATTAATAATCTAGTAAATCAATTTAAACAATGTTTTTAACCCTACGGGAAGATATAAGCCAGTCATAGGCTCTCCAGCACTTGAAATTCGAAAGAAAAGGGAAGATAAGACCACCAAGAACAGCCAGCAAAATCTCAGTAGCCCACCTTGTTCGTAGAATGTAAAAAAATGCTAATTAATATCCAAACTGAGAAATGTAATTAGAATTATATGACGTATGTAGCTTCAATAATTTTATACAAATATGCCCAATGCCCTCAAAAATTGTAACTTGTTAAATGAACCACAAACGTGCACTGACGCATACCTCGTTTATTGTTTGATTTCATGGTTAAATGATTTGGGTTTAGTTTTCCTTCTCAAATATCCGAGACTACTGCCAATTACCAAATTGAAAGATGATTTGTCACATCAAAGAAACAAGTCGGACCTTTTTATATTTTCACAAAAGTAGGGATAAATACCGTCTGTTTTTCCATTGATTCACTTTGAATTGGAATCCATAGTGGTGCTGCCAGCCTACATTCAAAATAATTATGTTGCCGTCATAGCCTTGATCTATTAACGGGTTATTCATGCTTGATCCGTGAAAGCATTGTGTGATACAATAAACACTATATAATAATAATTATTGCCAAGTTTCTTCAGGTTGGTTTTATGTTTATTCTTATATGTAATTAATTGTAATATGTGTGTATCTAAGTATAAATACACACATGGCGAGTTAAGTGCTGTTTCTGCTACCCACATGATGACATGACATGATTATATCAACGTTTACAAGTTATGTGAAGAAATGTGTTAGCAAATTTTTATTTGGTTCAATTGAATTTAATTTCTCGATATCACTTGATAGTCTGCTTTGTGCTTCCGAGTAAACTTTCTCTTGCCAAACAAATGGAATACAAAGAAAAAGATGGAAAAAGAGCATCAGAACAGGTGTGCGATGGAATTCTCAAAGATTTTTTATTTCTTTTCATATACACATTAAACAATGCAACATAATATTATAGTATAATTTGATTAATATCCGTATTTCAAACGCTTATATATATTAATTAGATATGCATGTACCAGCCAACTACAATAAGTACGATAACCTACTCTGTATATAAGATATAGATGTGTTGGTGTAATTTCGACCTAATTATCCTACACATTTATATTCCCATGTACATTATACATGCATGAATGATATTCAATACAAGAACAGGCCAACAAAATGGTATTACGCAGTCAAAAATTATTGTATGAATTGAGACACACGTAAGGAAAACAATGAAAATACAAAATCGATTTAAAATATTCATATAAAGACAAAATAATACTTTATAGACTTTGCACATTACACAACACACATATTGCACAAATATTATACGCAGCTGTAAAAGATACATGAATGCAACCTAATTTTATTCCTGCTAACAACCAGGCCACAATAACACATTCGAATTGTAATGAAATTAACGAAACGAAGAGAGAGGGAGGTAACAAAATTTATACGGGTTGGGATAAGCAAAAACCTGTAATAAATGCATTTACACAAACCAGTGTACATGAACGAATGAATCAACATGTCAAATTCTCTCTTCATACGAAAGCTATGTTTCATATTTAAAATTCTTTACCTCTATAACACGCATGCATGCGAGACTTGCATTGTTTTTATTTATTTTTGGACTCAGATTTGGTCTGCTCTGACTAATTCTACTCTAGTGATACTTGATAACGTTATGTGTACTTACTCGCTTAATTAGAGAATACTAAACGTTCTCTTTACTACTGTCTCCCTGACTTTTGCATAGCCCTAAAACAATGTACATTATTTATAGTGTGTACATATTGTTAGAGACCTTGATAATCGTTCACTTTCCCTTACAACGTTACAACAACAACAATTTCAAGACTATGAAATCATAATAAATATATTACCAAAAATAAAAACATTAGTTGGTTCGGTATAATTTCAAGCATGGTAATATCAACACAGAATGCACACTTATGTCATTTATGGACGCATAATATTATGAATGTATGCGTACAATTAGAATGTACAGCTAGCTTGGTCATTCTTGAGACAGCTTCATAATAATGGCAACTGAATAATTAGAAGAGGAATTCGTGAAAAGTCGGAGTTCACCTGCTGGTCTCCGAATACAAAGAACAAGCTTCGTAGGCGATTTCGCAAAGACTTCCCATTGGGCTCATTTTTCCTTGTAGACCTCCATCCGCTCCTTCTAACCCAATCCAGAAATTATATCAACAAATACTCACACAGTGCATACCACTCCTCTCAAGTCACTTGAAGGCAAATCATTGCAATTAAAAAAGTGGGACGTATATTAAAGGGAATGAATAAATTATTCGCCCACATATTCGGGTATTTTTTAACAGACTGTTTCTGTATATAAATAGTTGCTTCAGATCAGAAGAAATAAACTGTTGAAACGCCTGTGTTTGTGAACAATCAATGAAATATATAATCAATGCTTATTAATAAGAATTTGGGTAGAATGATGCAATAGATAGGTAAACAGAAGCCTTACACAAGACAATTCATTCGGTGTTGTTTTTATCGGGTGTGAGGTAAGTAGTATGTGTAAAGTGGATAGAATTAGTTTGTTAAAAGAACTTACCAGCAGTTCTTTTACCGAAAATGCTTCCATTGAACGGGGGTTTGCGATAACCATTTGTGGCTTCGGCCCAGCTGTTGGTGTAGAATGTAGCGATGAGAACAAAGAAAAATATGATCACAGATAACTTCCCCATTTCGCAACGCAAATTGTTAAAGTTGAGACAGGAAATTATAACAGGTGGAGGATGATTTTAAGTAGTTGTGACAGTAGGTTGTCATAAACAAATGCAAAATTCGGGGAAGAAAATTTTCAGAGTCAGTCCAGATCGTTGTCTGTTCTCACATTTCCGAGACATCTTCCTTTTATACCAATTTTTCTATTTCGTTCTAAATGTTGGACATTTCTCTAGTGAATCATAATTTGATTTGTCTTGCTATGATAAAAAATTGATTGGGCGATGATTTTATTAGAATCCTTGAGGATTTCTCTCATGAAATTTGGGCATCTAGTTGAGAAAGAAAGGTAATATCCACAAGTCTTAGGCATTTTTCTTTACTGATAAATCTGTCCATGTCTTCCAGGTATTTCCAACCATGTCCATCTTACCAGGAACATTTATTCATTCAGCAATGCACATATATTTCAAGGAATAACCTAATAGAGCTATATTAATTTGCCTTGAAGTACGCATTATTATCTCAGTATGTAAGTACATTTAACATTCGCTATATACTATGCTGCAGTCCTTTTGGCAGACAGCGAGACATCACTACAATATAATAATGCTCTTTGGTAAAATTGTATAATTTACCTTTACCTTTCTCTTGTATATACATGTCCACTCTGCTTTGGTTTTATTTACAAACGTATTATTCCCAGAGATATTCAGATGACATTCTTTTGCTCCCTAACTCCCTATGAATATTATTTCAATGATGTGGGTAGAGTTTGTATGTTATTCAATAGATAGCCGCTTTATATAGCTAGAACTTTAATATAATATACAGATTGTGTATTTCATATGTGTTATGAATCATAAACTATTCAATTTTCTATCGCCTACTTCTTTTGTCCCAGAAGCAATTTACTTTTCAAACACTTGTTTTGTTTCGCTGTATTCTATTGGCAAACTTATAAATCATATTATATCTCGATTTCCGACAGTCAGAACTCAGAACCTAACCTACCCACTCTCAAAGTACCAACACAGCACGCCTACTAAAATACCACCTTTTTACCCCTATCTACTCTGAGAAAAATAAAACGGTCATCGTTTACTAGCAGAGTACTTGTTTACTAGATTCTTCTGTAAAAGTTTGACAAGAATACATACAAGTTTTAATTTTATGTGAAAACAATTCACAAGAAAAGATTTGAAAACTAAAGACATGAATTTTTGTTGTCAAAAATATAAATTCCACCTTTATTCAATTTTGCAAAGTGAATAGGTATAATACAGGTCTATATTCTATAATAAATGTATTTATTTGTCTTTCTAATGACAAGTAAATTGAATTACAAATACAATTCAGTACATGCTGGTAATAATGTTAACCACATCAGAATCTGTCCCATCATCACAACCGCTAACAATAACAGTCAGATGAGAGTTGGGATCAACATTTCCGGAGCATGGACTACTAGGGCTGGTTCCATTATTAGCTGCGCATTTCTTCATGTTTTTCATATTTTCATCCTCGAGGAAAGCGTAGACAGGCAAGATAATCAGAACACGAATGAACTGTGTAAAACAAATGAACGCGTTCATCTCTTGAGACCGGCATCCTGTCGAATACAAACCCGTCACAACCACAATCGTCAAAATCATGTACGTGAGCATTGAAGTGAGCCAAATCCGGATTTCGGACATGATTTTCTACAGAGATATAATTCATACATAAATATTTAAACTGATTATCGTTTCTTTACTCTCATATGCAGTCATAAACTCTTTTGCTCAAAAACAATACAACGACCACACGATGAGTTTTGCCACGACCGCGGAATTGTTCTCATCTTTATTTTACTTTACTCTAAAATTGCCTCTCTCACGACGGAAATATGTATAAGCTAAAAGAGGTTATTACTATATAACAAATAGTATAATGGATTTTCGTTGGTGAATAGAGTTTTTGCAATAATAATAGATATTACCCGACGCGCTCCGTCAAACAAAAGAATAGCCATGAGAAACTCCAGCACGCAGATCATGGCACTGCTATTTATCAGACCTAGCAAAACTTTTGGAACAATGATGGACAAAATTAATTTTTGTGTAGACTTTTCAATACATGTAATCAAATATAACGACCATTGTTAGCTAAGCTTAGAAATTCTTTTATGTGCAAAATAACAGCTAAAGTAATACCTATTTATATTTTTTATCTTACGTTCGTCATTGGTGAACCGACTCGGAAAAGGAATTATATCCTTCCATTGGGGGAAAGTGATATATGTGTAAACATAAATGACCAAACCCGTCATTGAAATCACCTAATAACGCACACAAAGCAAGAAATGAAGATAAATTACATGTTTCACAAGGTCATTTAAAACATAACTAAAATATGGGACAGGTTGTGATTGAATGACTTTTTTTAAATGAGAATTGCAGCTATAGTTAAGGAATACCTATGCAAACTGAAGAGCTTACCATTTCCAGCACACCAATTCCCATGGCCCAATTTTGTCGACATCGAGATTCACATGAAGCGACTGGAGCAGCAACGGTGGTAGCATTCATAATTCAATTGTGAATTTTAAAGTTTTTGCTATAAAATATTACTTTTTGGCTCACACTAAGTTGCTTCGTCTGAAAGAGATGATTAAAGTGACTGAAATACAGATAAGAAATTCATGCTCCCTTTATAATCTTTATGTTGATTGTTTCATTTTGTAAATAATGATGCCCTAGTACTATGGAACTTTGCTCAGGGTTCGAGGTTTTACTCAAGTTGGAAGGTTGCTTTCTACATACGTTGCTTCATGATCAATTCTCAAATACATCATCGCTGTGTCAATAAGAGAAGATACGGTAGAGATACAGACTAGAGAGAGAGAGACCATCAAGAATATTTTAACATTCGATAGGTACGACGGTACAAGAGATCATTTTACATACTGCTCCATAAAACCGTACAATGAATTACGTCACAATCACAATCTGCATAGACAACGGAATCTAATATGAAGTTGGTATATTTACCTAACTAAATAATATTAGTAGGTTTGAGTATTTAATAAGAGTGTTTAATGGTCAGAGGTCTACTTTCGAATCATTGTATCAAAGATATTAAGCTACTGGTGGTCTGTACTTACTCTACTTGTTACTTGTGTCTGTACACTGTTAAACAAGTTTAAAGGAGAATTTTTAAAGATGAAAATGGATAGAGTTCAACCAAAGTTTAATGCTAGCTCGTATTTGTGATTTACTAGTAGGGAAGTTTAATTTGTTACTCACAACGTCTCAACTAATTTAATTATCATTACATACACACATGTGTGTGTACATATGTACAACTACTATGTAGCTACATGTATTTCCATGTTTACACACACTCTATATTCATACCTAGTTTACTTTAATTACTATAGTCTGTATCAGATGCAAAGATGCAATGTATATGTACATCGGGCTTGATGTATATTCGTGTTATTATGTATGACATCAAAAATACATTTCCGTGCAAGTTGTACTCATAAATATTATGTTTACTGCAGACAGAGATAACGACCGAGAAAAATAACCTATTATGTTTTGGACAATGTATTTACTACACATCTTATACTAGTCTACACATGTATTATCTCAACAAAACTGAATCAAAATTGTTGATAAGAATGAGAAACTGCGTAATAAGTCAGTGCAAAGGTGTTTAACCTAATGATCCAATACTAAAATTATCATGCCTTTAATTTTCCGTTGTGGTGCTTGTCAGTTCATTTTACCTATGTACTATGCAAGCAACCACTTACAACAATACAGTGTATCATTAATTTTCCATTGCTACAACAAACATTATACTTTCTTATGATTTCATGGGAAGTTTTTATATTAAAAAATTGTGTAGGCCTACTCCACAATCCAGTCGAAATTGATCTCAATTATTTAAGGTTCCTTTAATTAATTTAATATTTGTTACGGAACCTATTGAAAACCTTTATGAGATTTGAGATTACTGATGTCAAAATGAAGGTTTAAATGAGCATGTAAATATTTTAATTGTCTAGGACCTAGGAACGCTAAAAAAGTTAACATGTGTGATCCTAGAAATTCCTTCCACCATATCCAACTCATCACCTTATGAAACAGCAGGAAAGGAGCAATATTCATTTCATAATCAAAGAAATTCTCAAGACACCCCATTCTTTCGAAAGCTGGAAAAAATCAACACGTAAGCAAATCGTACTCATCCTATCCTGTGCACTGCAGGTATTTCTGTTTATTGCGATTATAAGAATGTCCATGTATTATAGTCAGACATAAATAAAATATTAGTAAAGTTTAGTACCTTAATGTACTCCTCACCAGTCATCACTGAAACATTTTGTGATACACACGCAAACATGTTAAATTGAAAGAAGTAAAATCACAATTATAACATTGTTTGAATTTGTGTAACAAGTGTGCCTCATGTGCTATAAAATTGCAAAATGTTTCTATACATTACCATTTATTACCTAACGATAAGTAAAATAAGAACAGTAAAACTTGCATACATACATGTAAAACAGATACTACTATATCCACTTTATTTCAAACAGTTATGTGAACATTGATTTAGTTTTTCTTTGTATAAGGTACTTAATTCTGATTTCAATAGGCTAGTAGAATGCAAACTGATGTAGACTTTACATTTTTAAAGCAATGTATCAAAAATTTCACTAAATCACCAATCCCATGCATTCATTAAATGTTTATTAGTAAAATTGACAATTGATGTTTGTATAAATATTTGACTTTTATTAGACATTAGTTTTTTGGAACAATGGAATTTTGAAACCAAGATTCCAAGAAAAGCTAGGAAAGCTAGGAACCGTTCCACAACTTTTGACTGTATCCGGAGTTAGGGAATTTTCCATGACTTCAGTCGGGCCTGCATTACCCGCAGCGCATTCAGTATCTTGGCCTTGTTGAGCAAAATAGAGAAGTCCACAATTTGCTCCGGTAATTATGTTAACAGCTTTGAAAAAAGAAGCAAACAATATTTGATGACGCCCGGGCACATTACTGGACACAAGCTTGGCTAAATTGTAGCCAGGTAGCATAGAATCCATCAAGCGAGGCTTCTGATTAAAAATATCAATGAACTTTGCATAAGTATTCATTACATTAAGATACATACAACCCGGATTCGAGAGTGGTGACAGTGTTTCAAAACTTATATCTTGTGCTGACAATTCTTCCGCCATGGATGCAATACCTTGGCGAAGAGTAATCGTATCTGGACTGGTCGTGTACTTGATTACTTGCATGTGGAGTGACTCTACTGCTTTAAAGGTGTAACCCCTGAAATCCGATATGTCTGCCCCGTAAATATCAAGCAACGTCTGAAGCCTTTGGACTTCAGAAATTTCATCATATCGTTCATCCAAAACTTCTTCAAACATTGTTCCTAGTGGACCACACATGACACTCATACCTATAGGGATCACCTTTTCTAATCTTGCCATCATTGGATTCATCTCAGTAACGCAATGTAAAAAACAAGTAACAGATGGTACATCTATTAAAGCGCAGAAAGATATTTTCTTCAGACATTTTGAAATTTGATAAGATGTTGTGAGAGATCCTGTTTTATCTTCGACATCTGGTTGATCAATGATAGCTTGTATTGCCGCTTGTATGGCACCGTAAGGATATTCCCTACCTTGTACCGGCACTAAAGCCATTGAATCTGTTTTGGAGCCCACGGAGCCCTCCTCCTTGTTTGCTAAAGAACGTCCTTCCATTTTAATATCAAGGGTAGCTTTTCTTGCTGTATAAACCTTTTTCATCATATTATTGACTGGTGCTCCGAAATCCCCGTAGTTTCCAGCCAAAACTTCAAACTGTGCTGGGTTGTGATTCGAACCCGAGTATATTCCTGGAAAATGTGATTTAGCCACTTGTAATCAAGTGACTTCCATATAATAAATATGTAATAAATTATTTAGCCAATTTTAGAGCAATGAAATAAAATAATTTCACGTACTTGCGTTTTCTGCCAATAAAAGCTCCTCAATACCCATCTCGTCGCTTCCGAACGAATCCGCAACAACTCCTGTTAAGAATGTAGATCCATGAATTTAACTTTCCGATGGTTTAATATTAATTAACAGTACAAAAATGCATTACCAGTCGAGCTGTAGTATGATGCAGTAACAAATATGCAAAACCGTAAAAAGATGAGACACATTTTTATTCTTAATGATTTACTAAAAATACATTCAAATGATCAAATCAATTTACTAATTGTGTTAGCTCACTAAAAATAGGATACAAGATGACAAAAACTGGTAACGTGTTTTGGCTACGTGGTTAACAATATACCAATATACCATATAGCATTACACCAACTATATCTAATAGTAATTTTATTGCATTCAATGACTCCTGATTCTAAGAAAAATAATACTTCCTATTTCTGCAGACACTCACACTATCATGTAATAATTGTACCATACTAACATTAAGACTAACGTTTATGTGATGCTTGTGACATTCTTTTTTATGATTTTGCTAGTGTTTCAATTATCGAACTAAATACCTAACAACTAATACATGAATGAAATAAATTGTACTACAAGTTATATAAAGCTAAACTTGCTACCTAACCTATCTGTGTAATTGTTACCTACAATATGATGAGTGATACTATACATAGTATTATAATTTAGGTAGTAACAAATGAAATATATTACTATTATAATATTTCTGCAATTTATTCTTAAAAATGATCATGACATGAATAATGAGACACTTAAACATGAGAAATAGATAATAATTTTAAGAAATATTATGCTGTTCCTTTAGATTCTTCTCCTCTACAAAACTTTTTCCAATCATCATTAGTCCTTGCTTGTACAGATTTTATTTTTGTTCCAGCTCGAGGAAAACCACCAAATGTATCGCAGTTTAATGGGCTGCCTGTTTCGGATGTATAAACAAGGCCGCAAGTTATACCAGTTAAAGCTTCGAAAACCTCTAAGAATCCGCTCATGTGGTCTTGATGATCTCCAGGAACATATTTTATGATTGTTGATATTGTACTGTAACCAGGAAGGGCGATGTCCATTAAACCAGGGTCTTGTTTCACGGCCCTTGCCAATGTGAACACATTGTTTGCTAACATTTCTACAAGACAAATTAATGCAAACCACATAAATAAAAATTGCAGTCTTATTAACTTAAAGTGCAAACAAGGTTTGAAAGTAAGTCTTTATGTAAATTGCCCATTTATCGTTTGGCAAGCTACCTACCTGGTATGCAAGCCCTGTTCCATCCTTTTTTAATGGCATCGATAGCTGGTTGAGATGTGTCTATAACTACTTTAGCCATACTTCGAGCTATTGCTCCTAAAGGCAAAAAAGGGGTGGTAACACCTGTAACTACGTAATTTAATAATGAAGCGGGCCCTAGCTCGGCTGCATCTTTCAAAGATTTTGCGTCTGCTTTAATGGCTGTTATATAAGTTGCCAATTTAGGGTCACTCTCCATATCTGCGTAAGCAGCCTGAAATGTCGACCCTGATGGATGACACAGTTTGATGAGCACGTTTGAAACAAGTGGAGAAAGCCTGTTGGCAATCGGACTATCTTGAGTGAGACAATCGTACATACATTGTAAACTAAACGCAGGAGAAAACTGACATGCGGGTCTTTGTTTTATGCAGTTCCATTCTAGAGATATAACTTCATTTGAAATGGGTGGTTTAGATATGTCGTTAGTAATATTAACTGCCGAAGATACAACTTTCTGAAAATTCTCTGCGAAGGTATTTACGATAACTTGAAGACCTTGTGGCAAACTATTCACTGCTTGTTTAAATGTATCCGATGGAGCTACGAGAAATTCAGGTTCCGAATCTGTCGTTTCTTTTGTTTTAGGGGAAATGCTGTTTTTCGGTTCATTTGTTTCGAGATTTGTTTCTGTATGGACAGTAGGTTTCGGTTCGAGAACACTGTGCTGTCGATATCGACCTCTATCCATGTTGCCGTAAGAACCCCCTATATAGTCATCCGAATCATCCTGTCCTGTAATTTACAAAATTTAATTTTCAATGGAGCGTCTAGAATGGTATTTGATGTGAACTATGAACCATAAATACTTAGCGTATTATTATATTTTTCATATTTTCATGTTCAGTTACTTTACCCATTTCTTCCATTTCAAGCATTTCTGATAATACTTCTTCTCCATTTGGTATGTAATCTTGCATGAGAAATACACTCGTTCTCTGATGCTCTCCAGCTGCACCCTTCGAACCTGTTTATGTATAGAAATAGTATAATTATACAGTATTACAGCTAATTAAAATTGTCTAATAAATCGGCTCAAAATGTTACACTGACACTTGAATACTCATTTTACAATTACTTAGTACCTTTTGCTATACTAAGTAAAGTTAAAATTATAATGAACATTCTATTGCATAAGAACATTTTGTGTATTTTAAAATAAAACTGCTTGTGCAGGGGGATCCGTAATTGTTGCGAATAAATTGCTCCTGTATTCCCTCTTGTAAAATAGCGTTATTAACTCTTACTCTATTGATATTACATAGTTATGCGGAAATGGCATTTTTTCATGAACTTATATAATTATTCAGTTATGCATGGTCGTAGAATGGATATAATAAAGCTAACGGTCTATAAAATTAGAGGTTGGTTACCTCATGTATTTCAGAGAATAGCTAATGCGACGAATTTTATGATGTAGCATGATACTTCCTTATAGATTTCAATGTAAATGAAGATGTCAAGACCGTAAAGATTTGTTACCTCTAGGTTCAAGTTGACAAAGAAGAAAGAACATCAAATAAATATTTCAAACTTAGTACATAATTTTTTGTAAAGTGATAACTTTGGTCAATTTTGATAACATGTTTAGAATGTCTAAATTTTTTGCAGCTATTTTTCTATATAACATGTTAGGTGTAACTTATTATGCCCAAGCAGGTGATAATGTCTCATATTCTATTTCAGTTTCAAAATTAAAAATTTTGTGGGTTTAACTTTAAGTTTATATAGTACATAAATGGTTTCTGTAATTCACTGTAAAATTTATTAGACCCACAATATGAGGTACTGGAGAAGATGAAAACTGACTACCAGGAATCGGTTCAAGATTCCACGAATCCTAACTCTGGTAAAATTATATACTGACTTCAATTGATTGCATTTAAAATCGAACACATACCTACTTATTAAATATGCATCAAAACATAAGGGGATGCTATAAATATTAAGTATTATTATTTTGTAAATGCAAACATTTTTATCGTATAGTTGAATCTTTATCCCGTGACATCCTAAAGAAAGCATTTGAGTTAACGAACACTAATCCTGCTGGAGTCTCAGTAATGGAGCTTATGCAAAAATTACAGACTGTGAAAGGTGCATCTCGTTACTATGTCTTACGGATATTTGAACTGATGGATTCATACCCAGATGGTCATATCACCAAAGAAGGTGTGTACTGGCAGATAAATTAATTATATGTATTCGCCATGAAAACATTTGGAAAACTCATTTTGTTTACAATTTACGCTTTTAGAAGTTACTTATACTTTGCGACATCCTGTAAGCTCTCCATATCATTTGGCTACATTGCTATTCAAGGTTAAAGATTTGGATGACAATGGTATTATAACAGCGTGGGAGATCATGCGAGTGAGTGTATTAACATACAAATTGCTCTGATTTAGCAGTAATTAATATATGCAAGAATTACAGTATATATGCTAGGAAAATAAAATGAAGGAGAGTTTCAATTCGCATATTGACTTATTCTAATTTTTGCTTATTTAGTAAATATGATAACATGCTGTTGATTTCTATTAAGGAAAAACTTGATTTGGAATCGACTCATGCACCATTATCAAAGTTATGGCAAAAGTCTGTGGAAGAGATACAAATATATGATGTGGACGGCAATGATGTCATTGACATGGAAGAATTTATGCTTGGTTTGGTGATGGATACATCCATTGGTATTGCAGAACCTCGAAACAAAGAAAAGATGAAAACCCCAGCATCTAAAACTGGCAAAGCAAATGCGGTCCCTCAAAGAGCACACAAACCGAATCCGAACCATATTTGAGTCACAGACAAAAAAATTAAACATTTTATTGCATAATTGTTGAAAGCAATTTTTTACAAAATAAACCAACTCAAAAATTATCTCATGTAGATTACCTAATTTATTTATTTACGTGATCTTCCATGGAATAATATTGTCTAAAAATTTTCAAACCTGCATCACCATATATTTATTACCTGAACCGTACTACTTTTCATGCTATGTAAACACATATATGAAAGTTGAACTATGTAGTGTAGCATTATATTTCAAATTGACATACCTACCTATTTGCAAAAATAATTTGTGCAATGAATTTCACATTAGGTCTATGGGTACGCAATCGTATTTAACTATAATATTATGTATTAGGTATGTGTATACGGTTTATTATATAGCTTTTACTAAAAAATTCCTTCACACTTACAACAAATATAAGTGCAATACTTTGTCATAAACATTTTTATAGCACCAATAACTCTAAATTCTATTCTTCCGGTTTTGCTGTTTCCCCACATATTAACTTACTTCACATACCAAAATAATAACCCCTTTTTGCACTCAAGCTTTTTAAGTGGTATACGAAGATTCATACATATGCCACGTAATTGAACCGTTTTATAAAGATACATACACTATTTAACTACAAGCATTCTTATTAGCAATTACTGATACTCATCACAGATTTATCGAAGCTACGAATCCTGAGTCTGGTTTTAAATTGCATTGAATCTTATATTATTATTCGCAAATATTTAACGAAGAATTGAAAAAATAGTGAAACCAAAAGATTGTAACTAACAAAATGAGAGCTGATCCAATACTGAAAATGATCGTAACCACATACGTAATAGTCACATTTACTGCAACTATAAGCAAGGCCCAAGATATGGGTGATGATGGTATCGATGGAGGAAATGCAATTGAGCCTGTTGGTGATGGTAATATGGAGGATGGAGCTGACCCACGATCACGATCAAGCTCTAGAGGCAATGGACATGGTTAGTTTTGTGATATTGAATCATAGGTTTCTGGACATTGTATACTAAGCTACACAAATGAACCTTTGTAAACCGATATAAATCAACATCTTTTTTCAGCTATACAAGGATTTTTTGATGTTTTTCGATTTACCGGTCATATTGTCTCTGTGACCCATTGTGACTGGCCTATTGTCACAATGGTTCCTTTTTTATGTGATTCACGAACTGCACTATAGCCATATATTTTACTACTTCTAAAGTCGTAGATATTCCTAAGGGCAAAGTTCATATGAAAGAGTTGACCGATGGAGCCCATCTTTGAATTTTAACTCTATAAAGGCTTAAAGCACGTATTTGCACCACTATTGAACAAAATAGTACGTTCATTAGTTCTTCAATTATCTTACTGGTAGATAGATAAAAACAGACAAATAATTTTTTTAGAACATTCAAATATGTTCAATCAACAATTCAATAAATTACAGTCATTCGGAAATTCATAGAGAGTGAAAACTGAACTGACATATGGTTTTAATAATGTGATTTAATTGTATATAGCCGCTAACGGTGACTTGAGTACTGAAGCTAATAGTCTCCAGCAACAATTTAACACTAAACATGCTAGTAAACCTCAAAATGGTAATATTCGTTCAATAACACAATAAATCTCATAATCTATTAAGATGATACTGGTCATTTTTGCTCTTTGTTTACAATTAGTTTCACAACTTGCCGATACTGTTATGGCGGACCTGTTTCTAAAGTTCAGAGGGGCAATGCCCACTATGGAAATTATGCAGATGCTTGACGATTTGAGGGGAGTTCACAAATTACAAGCGTTGCAAATTATAGAAAAAATGGATTTAAATAATAACGGACAAATCGGTGGAGATGGTGAATATTACCCCACCCCCACAAAACATCGATTATTTATCAATTTATACAGTAACATTATTATGATATAGATATTTTTTAACTAGAATTTGTGAACTTGTATGGGACTATTGCTGCGGATCCTTCAAATTTTTTTTCGGCAATGTACTCAATTCTTGACTTCAATGGGGACGGCGTAATCAGTATCTGGGAACTTTTAAGAGTAAGTTGTTTGATGTAATAAGACAATAAAAATGAGAATTCGATCAGCTGTGCACTAAAAATATGCACATTGTAACCTTAAGATCAATGCAATATATTCATGCTTTACAATCCTTATAACAGCAAGAAGCCTCCAAATTGGGATATGATTATGACCTGGTAGAGCTACACAGAGTGGCACAACAAAAATTTATCGAGATGGATGCTAATAATAGTGACAGTGTCACTCTTGAAGAATACATCACTTATTTGGTATATCTTATTACTAAATCTGTTGGAAAAATCAAGAAAGAAACCCAAGAGTTGGGGGCATAGAGTTAACTTGGCGATAAAATTCATACTTTTGACATAGTACTATGAGAAAAGCTCTCACTGATTATACCAATGACGTTTTAAATAAAATAAAACCAATGTCCGTGTTATTACAGTTTCTTATATCTTCCTAATAATGAATAGATATAATATACGTAAATATACAGTAGAAATATAATGCGTATTTAATGTTGCATAAGGATAAAAAATACTAGCACATGTGGGCGATGATCGTGCAAAATTAAATAATTCAAGCGTTACAAATTGTGTGGACAGAATTTGCATTTGTAATTCTCAATTTTTAATCCACGTAAAGGAAAAAAGGGCATGTACAGTTAAAGAGTTGCTTTTAGAAATCTTATACAAGAGAGTATGAAAAATTTGTTTGTGTACAGTAATTACTGTATATAGTTAATACACTAATCTTTTTAACAAAATTTAACCCAGTACAAAATTGTTCCAAATGTGTAACAAAAAATTAAGTAGAAATCGTTTCATCAGTAGAAAGAAAGTCAAAAGAAATTATGTGCATCTGCATGGATAGTCAGCAATGGTATGTTTAGTCAGTAATAATAAGAATGAAATGAATGTTAAAAATAGTCACACGGTTCTGTGCCGAAGTAACGATCTCCAAAATTTCCAATGCCTGGCATAACATGGAATTTCTCGTTTATTTCCGGATCGACTGCGGTCGTCACCAACTTGACTTTTGGAAATGCATAAGCAATAGAGTGGACCCCTGATTGTGCCATAAGCAAACTGAGCAACATTATATTTTCTTCGGGGACATCATGGTCTAACAAAATTCGTATGGCCATCATTGAAGCGGCTCCGGTCGAAACTGTGGCATCCATCAAAATGATGTGGTAATCAGCAATGTCACGAGGTAACCGAAGGTAGTAAAGCTAAAAATATATAACATAACATACTTTTAGTATTTCCCAACTAAAAATGTTCAGACTATGTTAATATTGCTATCCAATTCCAATATTTGTAAATATTCACTGGTACTGAATGAAAAAATCACCTCAGGCTCTCCGGTCTCGGTATTTGTTTGTATTAGAATTTTTCCGATGCGAATATCTTTGCAAACTTCGTTGAGAGCTTGCTCCATGGTCTCGCCTGCACGAAGAATACTAACACCGCATACTTTGTTGACACCTGCCCGTTTCCCTTTATATAACACGCCTTGAGGTGTCTCGACAACTACGTCCTATTCGAGTAAACATTTTTATATTATATTATATTATATTTATCATTATTCCAAGAACATCAGACAATAATAAATTCACGTTTAAATGTTTACCTTGAATGGCAGCAGACTCAAAGCGTATTCGATGACAAGACGAATTAATCGCTTTGAGTAAAATATGAATTCGTCTCTTGGAGTGTCAATAGCTCGTATGAATGTGTGAAGACCACAAATCTAAATAATTGGAAAATAGTATACATTATTGAACATACAGGTTTATTAATTATTAAACCCACTTGTCTGGTTGACGGCAGGACGAAAAGAGATTCCGGTTTGGCTTGACAGTCTAACACATCTTTGGGCCATCCCTCTACCAGCTTCTCTCTAACTTTAAGACCGCGCTAGAGGGCCAAATGAAACAATATATTCGCAAGTGAATAATTATGTCGGTACGTACCATAAAAATGTCGCTTTTTAATTATCTCCAATCATCAGTCCTGAAATCTTACTGCAGCAAGTTGACTAAGTACATGCTGTACTATTAAATTGATGGCCACCTCGTTGTCTCCGCCTCTAGGGACGATAATGTCCGCATGTGTCATCTATTTCAAACAAACACCTTAAGATTTAAAGCCAACGAGTTTGAAAAGAGTATTAATTGTATTTTACCTGTGGAGCGATGTACGCATCAAAAGCAGGTTTGACAAATTGGTTGTATTGTTTCAATACTCCTTCCAGACCTCTTCCTCTTTCTGAAATATCTCTCTTCAGTCTTCGAGCTAACCGAGTGTCGGCGTCAGTTTCAACGAATACTTTTACGTCAAGCAACTGTTAATAATACATGATTTTGATTATAACTCTTAGTTCCTTGATGGGAATACTAATACTAAATGTAAGTAATGATAATACTGCTTACTTCTAAAACTTCTGGGTCATGAAATGTCAAAATTCCTTCAAAAATTATGACATTTGCCCCATACATTGTTTTAGCATTAGACTCTCTGGAATGCGTTACAAAATTATAGACAGGAACTTCAACTTTTTTTCCTTCTTTGAGTCGTTTTATGGTTTCCGCGAGCAAATTGAAGTCAAATGCATCAGGGTGGTCGAAGTTATATTCGTTTTTGGATGCTCTTTCATGTTGCGTCTGGTTCAAAACCTTAAGAATTGAGAAAATAAATAAATTGCTATGTGAAGGAACCTGCATGATAAAGTGTAACAATATTAATTTAGAAAAAATCATCAAAACAAATCAAAACAAATCATCTTTCTTATTAATATCTTTATAGTTAGTTGTCAAGCATAGACCTGTATTTAATTATTTAGTATTGATAAAATCTTATTAAATCTTTTAATTGCATTTGAGGAGGCTATGTGAATTTTTACTAAGGTGTAATGTAAGCCAAATAACGTATGCTAGTAAATATGTAGCTCATTCATACCTATACAATACATAATATGGTTATGTTTGAATTTTGTATCCTGTTGACCTGATTAGCATAAACGTATGATTGACACGTTTTGATTTCATTTTATTGCACCTCATATTTACACACCCAATACGTAGCCTAAATTAAATTATCGGCTACAAGCATTAATATAATACTGCACTGTTGACTTGAATTACAGACTGAATAAACTAATTCTACTTCATTATCATTAACTATATACATACTGTAGCTAATAGTAGCTACTAGTAAAAAATCTCGCTTTAGTTTACTGTCCACTAAGCCAGTTAGTATTTTGTTACATGACTTATTTGTACCGTCACCGTCCTAAACAAGGATGGAAAAGATGCTTATGTTTGCATTTTGCATCCTGTTAACCGGATTAGCATAAACGTATGATTATGATTGACACGTTTTGATTTAATTTTATTGCACCTCTTATTTACACAGCAAATACGTAGCTTAAATTAAATTATCGGCTACAATCACTAATATAAATTGCACTGTTGACTTTGAATCACAGACTGAATAATTTATCTTATCATGCATGCACTAATTCTATTTCATTATCAACAGTAGCTAAGTAGCTAGTAGTAAAAAATCTAGCTTTAGTTTACTATCCACTATTCACTACATATATATTATATATTCACTTCAAAGCTTGAAATAATTAGCCAGCAAAAATTAACTGAAAAGATTGATGTAAAGTACAGTTAGCTCGTCGATTTATGACGGGAAATTCTGGAAAGACAATTTTTAAGTATTGACTTATCCAATTTTTTATTAGTTGAGCATATGAATTTTCTGTAAAGATAAGTGGGACTGATATCAGTTGTCAATTAAGTCAATACAGTTTTATAATTAGGGTGGGACCAATCACAGTGAAAAGTATACGGCTAAATGACTCATAATAATATAATGTAGCTACTTACTTTGTAAAAACAGTCCATTGATAAACGGGTGACCCATGGAATATTTAGTGCCTTGATTATCTTATCAGCAACTGTTGTTTTCCCAGATGCAGAACCTCCACTTATTCCTACAGTGAATCATTCATTCATTACGTTTTACGTTACACAGTCGACAGAACAATTTTAGAAGATTAAACAAGAAATGTTTACGTGTTGATATTTCTTTGTATAATATTTGCATTCAAAAATCAAACTTGGTTGGTGACATGATTATCTTTGTACATACCTATGACGCAGGGTTGAATGTGGATTCCAGAAGGATCATACCAAGGTGGTCGTCCTGCCGTATAAATGGTCCTCGTCAAACATCTTAGGATTGGATCTCGAATCTTTTTACTTAAAGAACCACTTGCAGAAATGGTTCTTTGACGACGAGGATTTTGATCATTCACAGATCCAGATCTTGATGCAGCACGAAATTCTT
The DNA here is from genome assembly GCA_034694085.1 of Pogonognathellus longicornis. Taxonomy (NCBI): domain Eukaryota; kingdom Metazoa; phylum Arthropoda; class Collembola; order Entomobryomorpha; family Tomoceridae; genus Pogonognathellus; species Pogonognathellus longicornis. Next base: position 40,710 of record JAQFYB010000401.1, read on the forward strand.
TTATTTCGCCATTGGAACTGGCACTGGATTCATTTTCTCCCATTAAGCACTCTTCCTCCGAATTATCATTCTCACCGTCAAGAAATTCCCCATTTTGATCTTCGTAGCTAAAGAAAGAAAAATATAATATACAATATGGAATATCATTAAAGTGTGAAGCCACAATATGATGCGTGCCAAGGTGCATAGTGCATAAAAGACTACGCAAACCCGAAATTGGGAAATCTTTAAGCACCTTGATGTGTGCTATAATATAAGAGTTTATAAAAGTATAATGTAATTAGTATTTTTCGAACTTTTCTTTTTCGCCCTCGCTGTTTTGCTTCTCGGGTAGTTTTTCAGCGAGAATTTCCGCCCCTTGTGGCACTACACCTCCAACCATTGCTACTGTATGTATATAGAATTACTTTTAAACAATTAAAACAAAAATATAAATCTCTGGATTACGACGACTGTTTTGGGTAATGTACTCGACGTTATTTGAACTACCGGAAGTTGAGAAACTAACATCAAAACTTTGTTATGTATTGTATGAGTCTGAAACTCTGACTGTTCGTGTTTAACTAACTAAACTAACCTGGCTATGGCTGAAGCACAAAAGATAATAAAGAGAAAGAATACAAATAATAATACATACATAAATCGAACACAAATAATATAATGCAAATCAAAACCGCAGTGAAGTCTGTTAAACAGCTCAGCTGTGGTCAATGACTTCAAGTTTATTATGGCGTGCTAATGGTAACTGGTTCAGGTATGTGTATCTGGTTGGATTCCCTGGCGAAATGGACGGCGACGATGGTGTGACGGTGTTTGAGAAATGAGAATTCATACAGACACACTTCAACTGATTGTGAGACGACGGAATAAGTGATACGAATACGACTGCTTTTGTGTCCAACTGTTAAACTGCTTGCTGTAATTTGCAAAGATAATGAGGATTACTATGTATCTATTTGCGTGTCTGTTCGTCTAGTCTTTGGGTCATGTTGGCGTTTATGTAATCCGCCACTTTCAAGCCGGAGCCGAACAAACACATTTGATTAGATCCGTAAATCTGCCGTCTGTCCATAGTCCATAGCCTTTCTTTATTTAGCTGGCAGCAGCAACACGCAGCTGGAATCTCACTCGTCGATGTATTTATATAAATACTTTGCAAAATTCTCACTTTCACAGCCCCAATCTCTCTTTCGTTCTCGTCTTCTTCAACCAAAACTTTCGTAACTTCGTGCTACCACGTGGTTCATCCAACTTAAAGGAGATCTGAAACGGCGAGTTTGGGTTACGTAAGGCTTAAGGCATCATCATGGCAAGGCATGGTTCTTTGGTCTTATAAACTTATGCAATTTTCAGAACATTTACTAACTTCCGTTTCTGATAAAAGCAACATGATGATGCCAGTGCCGGTGTGGTAGTATGTTGGTGACCGGCGGTGATAATATAGGATATATATCATGAGAAGTGCATTACATTACATACCAATAAACTATGCAATGCAGTTTAAATGTACCATTCTGAAAATATTATACACACAGCGATGCGATGGTACGAAACGAACTACATATTTAGGTACTACATTTAGGTAATTTAGATGTATACTGCAGTAAGTCGGATTAGTACAAAGCACAATACGTTGTCGAATAATAATTATTAATTAATAAACAACTACGCATTTAAACTTTGAATCGCAATTGCTGAGTGTCCAAGAAGTCAAACACACGAATAAAAAACAAGACAACCCTAACCCTATCTTGAAAGAGTATTTTCAAGAAATGAACGTATATGTAAATGCTTATGGGTAAAAGATGCTGCGATTATAATTCATTTTCGAGCTTTTACTTACTAAATGTAAGTATGTGAAAACATATCCATACAAGCACAAAATTTTTGTATGCTATTCAGGAAAAGAGTAGTTGCGAGACAATGTGTTGATGTGAACAATTATCACCAGGATGATCCACCTCCACCGCTTGACGACCATGGCCTTCCACCAGACATATTGGAAGGATTTCTAACGTTCTGTTTTGAAATTGGACAGGTAAAAAGTAGTTTAACATTTCACTTTTAAACTAGGTATGTGTGAAAGGTGGAACGCAAAAAATTTACTGACCGACATTACTCCAGATGCGATGAGATCATTTAATGCTTGCTGTACTACAGGGTTTTTATCCAGATCAGGAACAATATCAGAATTTCGACCGCCTTGCTTGTCGCCACCTTTGCCATTCATAACAGCCAAAATGCGTCCCTGTAACTCCTCTATACCTATAATAAAATTAACAACCCAATATTTTAACTTTATAGCTTTTACAAAAGGAATTGTTGAAAAATCAAAAACCTTGTTAATTTAAAATATATTATAAGGCAACAAACCTTTTGAATCGTGTAGGTCAGTGTCATTCAATTCGGCATTACTATTTCTATTTTCAAATGCAAATTGTTTCTTTCGTCTGTCTTGTAAAAACGTGATTACTGTTTTGTATTCATTGTCAGTCAAAGATCTATCATCTTGCAAATATTTCAAAATAGTCTTGATATTATCAGGGATTATTCCCACTTCTTTTCTTTTCAATTCGTAATATCTTTCCTTTATTAATTGATATGCTGATGCTAACGGCATGTTTCTATGCTCTAAAAACAAAACAAAATCGGTCAATTCACGATAAAATTTTTTAAGCCATAATGAATTTAGATTAGAATATTCAATAAAACCGAATCACCTTCTGGTTTTGGAGGACCTCTGAGAACATGAACACTGACACTTCCTCTACTTTCATTATCTGGACGAATTACGACAGCAAATATAGTTCCCAAAGTTGCAATACTATCTATGAAGGCCGCTAAGCGTACATCAGCTTTTGGAAACATCAAATCCACTTTTAATCCATATTCTTTCAAAGCTGTTTCAATCATTTCAGCATAAGCTCTACAAAACATAATAAAACGTTATATTATTATTATTCCTAAATTGTTAAAACTGTCTTGCAATTGGAACTTCATACAGACTTTAGACAAAAACATGACTTAAAGTAACTAAATTTACTAAATTATATAATTCAAAATTATTTACTGTTGTCCTTTGCCAACAACGATGATTTCACAATCATTTGCTATTCGATTGGGTGGCTTGGCATTAGCAGCTTGAGCTGGAGGATGTGGTTCATTGACTGGAAGATGCTGCTGATTGTGTTGATATCTATAATTAAAAATTCAACACATTACTAATTTGTAACTATTAATCAATTTAAACTCTACTTCCGGTTTAAATATTGATTCTACCAGGCATCCTACCTTCTTTCATCCTGCACTGGAGGTACACCTCTAACCGGTGAACGGCTTCTGTCTCTATTTGACGGCGGTCCTCCTCTTCCTCTAGCTGCAGAACCAACATTTCTTCCACTTCCAGGCATCATTCCCCCTCCTCCCCCATACATATTATCTTGGTGCATGGATGGCGAACCACTAGATGACCATTCATTTCCTCCGAAGTCTCTTCCTTGCCCTATCGGTCCAGTATTCGATCCACCACGTCCCCGCATCCCACGGCCCATTGGTATTCCTCCACGAGCCCCATAATATGACATTTTTATTTCCAACGCTTCAAATCAAAGTCACTGCTTCAATAGACAATATTTTCAGCAACAAATAAAATATCCCACAAATTATTAGTAATTAACAAAACTAACAAATGAAAAATATCTAAGAAGATCAACGTTCTAAGATTAATCCTAATCTTAATCTTCAATCTTAATTTTGTTATTTCTCCAGAATTCTCACTAACACAAAATACACAAATCCTCATATACAAAATCAAATAGTTCGCGGTTTTCCCAGTGTGTAAAAATTTCTCTCTTTAGTTTACCACAGCATTGGTTGCAATATTCACATTTTTTTGCTCTCTGATCTGAATGAAACTGCTATGCGATAATGCGATTTGTGTGTGTGTTAAACTTGAGACAAATATTGAGTTTTGTAAAGTTGAAGCTTGAAATCTCGAAATCTGATCTGTGTGTGTGTCTGTGTGAGATGAGACTTTTAATCAATAATCTTATCTCAACTATCTGTAGAGACAGAAGATTTTTATCATCTTATCATTTACTGATAAGATGATAATGGTATTTTTAGCTGGAGTATCGTGATCACGAAAAAAAATTAAATGTCTCACCGAGTTCCAAAAGGGTTTACATTTTTATTTACATAGTTAAAAGTATGTTAGTATCTAGTATGTATGTACGTACTTATGTGTGTATGTATGTGAATTTATACAGAAAGTTTGAAAGTTTGAATTTATTTAGAGTGCAAGTAAATCAGTACACTGTATTTACAACACCGAGAGAACGCTACAGTATGTAGGATCTTTACTCCTAATCAAGCCATGTCATAACCAATATTTCCATCAAGACATATGCATAAGAATTTTACGGGATTCCACCCACTCAAACTGGTATGTGGCATGTGGTATGAATCATCTGAGAAACGTATAATAATAAGACATTTTCTTCTAAATAAAGAAGACAGCTGCTTTACATTTACAATCAAGGCTAATAATAATAATAATGTAATAAATCAAAAATAAAATTACCTATGTGGAAATCATTAGTAATTATCATGGTATTTTCAGTTACCTATATGAGTTATTCAAAGTAATACATTTTTTGGTTTTATCTTTATACTACAAGATAGGAATCCTGTTTACATGATATGATCGTTTAAACATACGTTGTATTATTTTGTATACCAACTTATTGTGAGTATGTCTACATTATAATAAATGATTGACAACTAATCTGATTTGTGTATGTGTATATAACGCGAATTCTAAATTCATATGCATTTATTGCTACAGTTTTCTGAGTATAATAATAGCAATTTAGCAATGTTATTAGTATTTCATAATTTTCATATAAATGGACGAGTTGAGTTGGAGATTCGAGACTCTAATTATATTCAAGCATCGTGTACTTCTTAAGCAAACTCAATTCAAATTATCAGTGAATAATAATCCTAACCTAGGAATTATCAAATCGCTATTATAATCACTTTTCTTTAAATACCAAATAGCCTTGTAAGAATCCTCAGTTATGAATGACGTAAGCAAAGATTCCACTCCAGGCACGGTAGCTGTATAACATAATCTGAGTAGTGTATGATAAATTATTAACGTTCTCATATTGAAGATAAATAATAAATAATAATAATAATTAGCTTGGTTTACTCCTTCTCTCATATTTGCTTTAGATTTCAGCAAAGTCAGGTAAGAATTTAATTGCTTCACCAAATGTTTTATAGTTTTAGTTCACATACTTTTAAAAGCCTGGTATGTTTGTGTTTGTAAGAATCCCTCGCATACTCACATTAAGCATATTGGATATAAGCTAGTATGGTATGGAATTAAGCAGTGTGCATAAGCATAGAATGGAAGCTTGGATTTTAGATGTAAATTTACATCTAAACCACCTTATACTAATCTAAATCTAGACTACACATAATATTATATCAACCAGATACCTGAAGATATATATTTCAATTGCAGCAAATCATTATTGCAGATTGCAATATAGTATTGTATTGTACTTCAGGGAACTTAATACCCAACCCTAATAAACCTAAATTCTCACGCTACACTAACAATACATTAGGTACATTAATACGGTATACCTACGTATATTTATGTAGTAGTTACCGTGTAGTGCCTGTATAGAAAACACTAGTAGATATTTAAAAACAAAAGCAACCAGTTTAGCAAAACACAAAGTAATGTTTAGGTTTTGGTGGTAGTTTCCCTGAAGCATCCAGTTCTTACTCACTGACAATATTATTGCCCTTACAAATTAAGAGAATTGAGTACTAAGTACTAACGTAAAGACCAACACTCTAAAATGTCCGGTAAGTCTTCACATAAATTTGAAACCAATGCTATTCTTTATTATGGTTACTGCCCGCAATATTACTTATTTATTACTGCAATAACATCTATAAATGTAAATTGATTTTTTTATTTACCTGTACTGAAAATGTTTTCATATCTCAAATTATACATAAAGCAGTTTCTTACATTTAGTGTATATAAAGCATTAAAGCATTGAATTAAAAGTAATGTACATATTCGGATTAAGGAAAATCGGATGGGCATTATATTAAAATGACTGTCTAATATTTAATGTTGAATACAATCTAGAATCTTGGGTGACAGTTGTTCAAGATGAAAATGAATATTTTCATTCTCTTGTTTTGGCAAATTCCTTACGTAGAGTGACTACTACGAAGAAAATCGTTCTCTATTTATGCGGAGAGGCAGTCAGTGAAGAATTCATGTGAGTACCTTTGACTTTACGTGTATACAACGTAAACCGAATTTTTAATTTTCCATTGCATACATTCCTGTCGTAACGATACATCTGTATGATTCATTAAAATGTTTACGCAATGTCTTTACAAATGTATTTTTAATTTTAGAGACTTGTTTGAGGCACATTTTGATATGGTGGTCCATTTAAATGGAAATGCATTAAAGTTGCAAGCTATCCAGGGGCAATCTGTTTTACGAAGTGATCTCATCAAAGTGCAGTTGTGGAAATTCAAAAATTTTAGCAAATGCGTTTATATACATCCCACATGTATTGTAAGTACTACCTTAACATAATCAATAATAATAGTATATACCTACAATACAATACCTATTCATTTGTTTATTCACCTTGCTATACACATAAACACATTGACTAACCATTTCGCGTAGGCGTAACTACACATGAAATAATCTCCAGATTGTTTGAACATGATACTAATGACTAACCTTAAACTAATCAGTGCCAAAGGGTCGATATCTGTAGTATCACTGTAGTATTTTTGTATATTTGTAAAAAATAGTGACTGTATTCAGTACAGTTTACTTTTTTCAGCGAGTCCTGAGTAAAAGCCCCCAAAATGGAGAATACATTTTAAAACTTGCATATAATCCAGTTTGTAGTAAAACATGTTTTAATTACTTCCTGTCTTTAATTACAGGTTTTTAAAAATTGTGATGAACTTTTTGAGGAAAATGAGATTTCCGTGTGCATGAATGAAGACTCCAGCATTGATAGCTCTGTATTTGCTTTCCAGCCTTCATGGGAAACGTACAAAGACTTATTGAATATGATTCACCAAGAAAATCACTTCAAGGGTATGGGAATCTAAATACAGTACCATCTTAATTAAACACTGTGATTACAGATGCATGATATTATTTGCAGAGTAAATATTTAGATGAGACATTAACTACGATACTATCTATTGTCTATGCTATCGAAAAATCTTTTTTTTTTCATTTCAGCGAATTCTCAAGGATTTGACTGCCTGCTGAAAGAATGGATGGCAATTAAAGGCAATGGAATTACCCATCTACGTTCCTCCATTTACAACAGACGCATTTTGGAAACCGACTGTTTTACCCAGTTAGTAGTAAAAGTTTAACTTTATGTATTATACACCCAATTTCTTTGATAACAACGAGCTTTTTATGCCAATACGTGAGAAATGGATATAAGTACGCAAGCTGTATTATATTATGTGTATTAACAACGCTAATTTATTGTGTATGTAAAGACTACCTATGGGAGTAAAAGTGGTCAGTTTATACAAGGGTTCTTCAGATGCTACGACATTGAATCATATTCACACTACGGATGCAAGCGGCTACAAGGTAAGAGTGTACGGATATTATATTCTCACATTCAAGAATAAATACTACATAATTAATATGGAATGACGTAGGTAGGTAGTAGGTAGGATTGACGCGTGTAAGGTAAAACATGAACAATTATGTTTAATATATTTACAGCTGTTTATCAATACCTGGCGCGATGTATTTTTCCAGGACGTTTTTCCAACTATACCTGCGAACAGTGTGAGTGATCTCATTTATATTTGTGTTGCAGATTAAGTTCAAAATATTATAAAAAAATGCTTATATAAAATATTTTCTCATTTTTGTTTCTTATAGTATTGCAAAGAATTAATCAAAAATCAATCAAGCTACAATGAATACTTCAAAAGTACAGCCAATACGGCTGAAACAATTTTATCAAATCCAAAATCGTCAGTTTCACCCATTTTACTGGAGGACTCCATTGCGATTGTTGGAATGAGCTGCAGATTTCCAGGAGCTGATTCAATAGACGAATTCTGGGAACTTATGCTTAATGGAAAAGATGCAATTTCCACAGTGCCAACTGAAAGATGGACTCCAAAAGAAAATCAGTTTGAAAATACTCAGGCTGGATTTCTCAAATGTCCTGTTGACACTTTTGACGGAAAGTTTTTCGGAATCAGTACACGTGAAGCTGAGTTTATGGATCCACAACAACGAATGTTACTAGAGATTTCTTGGGAAGCATTAGAAAATGCTGGCATCAATCCCGATAGTCTGATTGGTAGTGAAACTGGGGTGTTTATGGGCATATGGAGACATGATTACGAAATTCTTCTGTTGAAAGCTACAAATTTTTCTGGAGAATTTCAACGAACTTATTTAGGAAACTCGCACGCTGCTACTTCTGGAAGGGTGTCATATCATTTAGGATTAAATGGTCCTAATATAGCAACAGAATCTGGATGCTCTTCCTCTCTGGTGAGTGTCCATTTAGCATGTGAGAGTTTGCGAAAGGGTGACACGAAGCTAGCTATGGCCGGGGGAATTAATTTATTGTTAAAGCCGTTCACTCGTGATTCCATGCAGGCACAACATGTTTTAGCTGCCGATGGGCATTGTAAGACATTTGATGAGAAAGCTGATGGGTTTGGAAGGTCTGAAGGTTGTGGTGTTCTTGTGTTAAAAACACTTTCAGAGGCTATAAAAGATAGCGACAAAATTCTGGCTATTATTAGGGGATCTGCAGTTTCTCAAGAAGGAACTACATCTAGTTTTGGTACTCCCAGTAAATTGTGTCAGGAACTGGCAGTAAAAAATGCACTGAAACACTCAAAAGTGGATCCTTTAGATGTAACGTACATCGAGGCACATGGAACAGGGACTGTAAAGGGGGATCCAACAGAAATATCAGCTATAGCCACCGGTTATAGTGACGGTCGTAAAGAACCGTTGTTAATTGGATCTGTAAAAACCAATATAGGACATTTAGAATCCGCAGCTGGAGTTGCGGGTTTGATTAAAGTAATTTTAGCCATGAACAATAAAGTAATTCCTCCACACAGAAACCTAGATGTTCTAAATCCAGCTATTGATTTGAGTGCCATTCCGGCTAGAATTCCATTACATCCTGTAGAGTGGAAAACAGAAAATAACAAACCCAGAATTGCAGGTGTCAGTTCCTTTGGAATTAGTGGTACAAATGTTCATATGATTTTACAAGAAGCTCCAAACAATTATCATTCAGAATCTTGCAGCAATTTTTACAAGGAAAGGCCTCTACACATTCTTACTTTGTCTGCTAAAACTGAAAATGCTCTTCAAGATGTTATTTTGAATTATGAAGACCATTTTAGAAATAACCCAGAGATATCTTTAGCCGATGCAGCTTATACAGCAAATTCGGGAAGAGCTCATTTCACAAATAGAATAGCTGTAATAGGAAGTGACTCTGCAGAAATGAGACGAAATTTCGAATTGAAATCGTTTATTAAAGGAAAATCGGATACAAAATACTCGAAAATAGCATTTTTGTTTCCTGGACAAGGTTGCCAGTATGAAGGAATGGGAAAAGAGCTATATGACACACATCCTGTGTTTAAAGATGCAATGGATCAATGTGCTTCATTATTAAAGAAGTATTTAGGTATATCCTTACTTGACATAATATTTGGCATTGGAAAAGACGCTAACCCCTCCAATAAAACAATCAATGACTCTGTGTACAGTCAAACGGCAATTTTCTGCGTTGAGTACAGTCTTCTCAAGCTTTGGGAAAGCTTTGGTATAAAACCAGATATTGTGATTGGACACAGTTTAGGAGAGTTTATAGCAGCCGTCGCTGCAGGTATTTTAACTTTTGAAGAAGTTGTAACATTGGTTTATGTAAGGACAAGTTTAATTGATGGTCTTCCCAAAGGAGGAATGATGGCCGTAAAGGCAATTATTAATTTAATCACACAATTAATAAATATACATTCTCAAAATCCAGACAATGGGTGGATTGACGTGGCATGTATCAATTCGAATGACCAAGTAGTTCTTACAGCTAAAGCAGAGTCTCTGCAAAAGTTTTCGGTACTTTGTAAGGAACAAGGCATTAAAACGCACGTAATTGCTGCTACACATGCATATCACTCACGAGACATGGAAGCTATTTTACCAGAGTATTTAACTTTCCTGTCTCAGTTACAATACAAAAAAGCAACTTGTCAGTACGTTTCGGGAATGACTGGCAAGCTTATAAAAGATGATGAAATGAACTCTCAATATTGGTTAGACCATTGTAGATACAGTGTTGATTTTTCATCCGCAATCGCAACAGCTTATCAATTGGACTGCAGAATGTTTTTGGAAGTTGGACCTCACGCTATTTTATTACCTCTGGGAATGGAGAATCTCTGTCAAAAGGATTTAACACAAGAAATATTGTGGGTTCCTTCTATGAGGAAAAATGATTCAAATTGGAAATCATTATTAACCACTATGGCGAAAATGTATACAAATGGAAAGGATTTCGACTGGAAAGGATTTGATAGTACTTATCTTAGAAACAAAATACAAATGCCATTGTATCCATTTCAACGACAAAAGTATTGGTTCAATACGAAATCCAGTAATCAATCTGTGGTATTCAACACGAATCTTTTGCACCCCCTTTTAGGGCGAAAGATTCCATTAGTGACATCGGATCATATTTATCAGCACTGTGTAGATTTAGAAGAACTTGGTTATTTGGAGGACCATCAAGTAGCAAATAAAATTATTATGCCTTGCACAGGCATGTTGGAAATGGCTTTGTCTGCAGGTCTGTCAGCGTTTCAAGGTATTGATGATTGTTTGAAACAGTCGTCCATTCCATTGGTAATTCAGGATTTTAAAATTGAGTCTCCGATGGAATTGGAGTTAGATAATCCATGTTATACACAAGTCTTAGTTTCAAGATCGGATGAAAATGAATCCAGTGGGACACAAATTTCTGTGCATAAACAAGCAGTTAATTCTAATGGAATTAGACAGTGGAAGCGACATGCAATAGGAACGTTCTCTTCATTTACATCAGATTTCGAGACTATGCAATTGCAGAGTATTGATTTGCAATTGATAAAAAGTAACAGTTCTCGTGTTTCAACTGCGGAGATGTATGAGAAATTTCCTCAGGTTGGGTTGACCTTTGGAAACAGATTTAAAAGTATTAGTTATATTTGGGAAAATTCAACTGAAGTGCTTGCCGAAGTGCATTTTGATGGAAACGGTGATGACGTAAATAATTACCTATGTCATCCAATACTTGCCGATGCAATGATTCAGTTATATTCCTTTGGTATTAAAGAAATCAAGTATTTACAGTTACCAATCCGTATAGGGAAATATATATGGTTTGGGAAGAGCGATTCAAAAGATTTCTATATTCATGCTAAAATAGGAAATGTTAAAGGTTGCTTAGAAAATCATGTTGGTCTTTACGATGACAATGGAAAACTTCTGGTGTTAATGTACGATATTTGCACAGTAAAAACATCCATAGCTTCGTTTTTAGGGGCACTGAATGAGCAAAAGAATCAACTTCCTGGGTTTTATGAGGAAAATTGGTGTTTGCAACAAGGCTCCCAGCTTTCGAGACTGGATTGTATGTTACTTCCGTCTCTAGAGATATTGGACGAAAAATTGGAGATGTATAAATTAGCTTTGAACAGCCAAGCAGCGGCGGATGTACCAATTTTTGAAGCTTTTGACAAAATGTGTTATTTGTATATCATCAAAGCATTTTTAGACCTAGGGTGGAATCCTTCCATTGGTGATAGAATAGATTCCAAAGAATTATTAATACAATTAAATATTGAATCACGTCACCACGGCCTCTTGCAACGTTATCTTGAAATAATCGCCGAAGAAAAACTTGTAGTTAACAAATGTAGATATTCTATGGAAGATGGTTCAATATGGCAAGTAATCCAGCTTCCTCCTCAACTTTCGGAAATCATGCGAAAAATAGAACCTCTCGAAAATTTCATTTTGACTAACAGTAAGGATTATAGTAATTCTATGTTGGTTCAAAAAGCTTGCGGAGAAATGTTAGCGAGTATCTTACAAGGGACAGTACCAGCTTTGCCAATTTTATTTCCCGAAGATGCAAGTAAACCATCTGTAGAAAAATTATACATGCATTCTCCTCCAATGAAAAGAGGGAATGAAACCATCAGTTTAATACTTGAAACATCTCTTAGTCAAATTTGTATCCCCAATCAACAGAATCCACCGATTCGTGTTCTAGAAATCGGAGCTGGTACTGGAGGAACATCTTCTCATTGTTTAGCAGTTTTAGAAAAACTAGGTGTACAATTCCAATATACATACACAGATATTTCTCAAGTTTTATTAACAAAGGCAAAAGTCAAGTTTGAAAATTATTCACAGTATGTAGAATATATACAGCTTAATATTGAGAAAGATCCTTTAACTCAGGGATTTGCCCCTTTAAGTTATGACATAATTATCGCCTCAAATGTTTTACATGCTACAAGGAATATCGCGGAAACTGTAAGAAACAGTAGAAAATTGTTAGCCCCGGGTGGTTATTTCATACTACTAGAGACACTAAGACCTCTTAGAAATAACGATTTAATTTTTGGTGTACTTGCTGATTACTGGCTATTTTCAGACCGTGATTTGCGTCCGAGGCATACTTTAATAAATGCTGAACAATGGTGCAAGGTTCTAGAGCTAAACGGTTTCGAATCGTCTACTGCAATATATTCACCGGATGATATTGGGGGAGTAGTAATTGCACGTGGGGCAAATATATTTCTAAATGAAATCGTAAATAGAAGTGCGGAGGAATCAAACCCGTTTTGGATTTCGATTTCTTCAGGTAGCAAGTTGGCCACTGGCATAGAAAATTTGCTTGCGATGATGGGCAGAACAATTAAAGTGATGAAAAAATCTCAGGATAGCGATTTCAGAAGTAAATTAAATTATTTATTCGAAGAGTTAATGAATAACAGTGGAAATATCGAAGGAGTCTTATATTTTGGAGACGAAAACTCTTCAGATGTTGCCCAGAATTATATAATTGAAAGATTATTGGACACTTGCCAATGCTTATTGAATAGACAACATAAAAGAATCCCAAAAGTGGTTACTATCATTCAAGGGATGATGTACATTAACGAAAACTGTTTACTTAATCCCCCATCAAATGCAACAATATGGGGTTTCATGAAAACTTTCAAAAATGAAAACCCAAATGTTGATGTATTAATAATAGACGCAGACCCAGATCAAACTCATGTAGAAACCGCTTGTCGGGAGGTGATCTCCGAAATATTTTCACCAAAATCATTAGAGTATCAAATAGCTTTTAGACAGAACAATCGCTATGTGTTACGTTTGACAAAATCAGCTCCTTTGACGCGTGAGCTGAATTTACCGAATTCAAAACGCTTTTCCATTGTTCTGCCAGAATCTAGGGCTATTGACGATTTAGAATTCAGTGTGGCCTCAAAAATGAATTTGGAACCTAATGAAATTGAAATCGCTGTAAAGGCGACGAGTCTTAACTTTCGTGATGTTATGGTAATTCTTAAACCTCAAGGTTACTATACAAAAGCAAATGTTATCGGCACAGATTACTCCGGTGTGGTTTCAGCAGTAGGTTCGCAAGTACAAGGGCTCAAAATCGGGGATCCTGTATTTGGTATGGGATTCGAAGGAGCGATTGCAAGCCATACTAAGGCTTTGTATACATCCGTAGCATTAAAACCTCCTCACATTACATTCAATGAAGCTGCGGGTTTGCCAACAGTATTTCTTACAGCGTACTATTGTTTAGTTCATGTGGCTCGTTTAAAAGCAACAGATACGGTTTTATTTCATGTAGCATCAGGAGGAGTAGGTTTATGTGCAATTCAAATTGCTAAAATGCTAGGTGTTAAAAATATCATAGTCACTGCAGGAAGTCATAGAAAAAGATCTTACCTCCGGTCTGTAGGGGTCAGTCATGTTTTCAATTCTAGAAACACGCAATATGGCGAAGAGATTATGAAAGCCACAAACAACAATGGTGTAAGTGTTGTCCTTAATTCATTGACAGGTCCTAATTTCAAAGAAACAACTTTGTCTGTGTGTCAAAAAAATGCTAGGTTTGTTGAAATGGGGAAAGTGGCCATTTGGAAACATCATGAGATTAGGGAATTACGACATGATGTAATGTACACAGTGGTGGATTTGGAGCAAGTTGATGAACAAATTATTTGCGAGATGACATCGAAGATGACAGAATTGTTGAATTCAGGCCACTTACTTCCATTGCCTTATGTGAGATTTGATGTAATGCAATGTAAAGAAGCATTGATGCATTTACAAAAGGCACGTCACATCGGAAAAGTTGTTATTGCGATGTGTAATGTTAGGAATGTCGACGGAAAATTAGAAATTGTCAAGCAAATGTTTAATGAAGAAAGTACATATTTAATCACAGGTGGATTAGGAGGTATTGGAATACAAGTTACAAAGTTCATGATCGAGCATGGTGCAAAGCACCTTGTTTTAGTAAATCGGAATATTCCGAATGCAGAATCTGAAATGGTGTTACAAGAATTTAAAATGAAAATGGGGGCTAATGTTTTAGCAATGCAGTATGATTTAGGTGACTTTTCACAATGCGAAAAGTTGCTGAAAACTCTTCAAGACCCAAAATTAGAGTTACCCCCTGTGAGGGGAATTATGCATGCCGCTGGTACACTTTCCGATGCGATGATTGCTAACCAAACTTGGGAGAAATTCCAAATGACATTTAATGCCAAAGTTAATGGAGCTTGGAACCTACATTGTCTTACAAAAAATTATAACTTGGAACATTTTATTCTGTTTTCATCAATCGCAGCGCTTCTTTCACCAATGGGTCAGGCAAATCATTCAGCTGCAAATTCATATTTAGACGCTTTGGCACATTACCGAAATTCTTTAGGGATGGTAGCCACAAGCATTAACTGGGGATCTTGGGCCGATGTGGGTGTTGCGAAAAACACTGCTGTGGGTAAAGAAGGCGCTTTTGGAGTAAAACCGTTTTCTCCTGCGAACGGAATTGCAGCATTAAAAACTATTATGAATTCTCAGTCTGTTAGAACAGGAGTGATTAATTTAGACCCGCATGATTACACTGCCATGTTTCCCCATTGCCGCAGTTACATGGAAAAGATTTCTGAGAAACGAGAGGTCAGTCTCACGAGTGTTTCTGTCGTAGATTCGGATTCCTTCTGGAAAGAGGTACAAGCTCGACAGACAGATGAAGTTAACCTGTACATAAAAGCTCAGCTAGAGACTTTGATTCGAATGATTTTAAAAGTAACCGAATCAGATAACATTGATGAAAATCAAAATTTTGCGGATATGGGGATGGATTCATTGCTGACAGTTGAAATGAAAAACAAACTGCAGTCAGTTTTAGGAACCAAAGTGAATTTAAATTCTACAGTTTTAACCGACTTTCCAACCTTAGCTTCTCTCACAGTGTTTATTAGCGAGTGTATATCCAGTGCTACTGCTACCTGCAATGCTTAATGTAATCAAAGACCCACTATTGGACATGTAATTGTGTATGTAACTGTAGTCAGTGTGCAATCAAAAAAAATTAAGTTATAAATAGTTGTGTTATGTACATGTGAAGTATTTATCTGTCTACCAATAACGTAAAGTAGGAACTAAAAGTGTATAGAAACGTAGAGGTACTTAAGTTGTAATTTTTTTACAATAGTGTAGATTAGCTTAAATTAAGTATGAAATAAAATACGATGTTGTTCGTACAGTGACAGTGTGTGACATTTTATTAAGATCATAAAACTAAAATCATAGTGTGTCAACTTAATGTAATGCATATGAAACATTAACAGATCTGTATAGATTTTGTTAAATAAAACTTAAACCGACTTAAATTACAGAGCTGGGCTCTATACATTGAACAATATACTACATAAGAAGAGCAGACTTTAGTTAGGTTTTGGTTAGAAATCAGCTATCGGCCTCAGTCA